>BJCM01266367.1:8120-38316 GCA_018326385.1 Flaveria bidentis | reverse complement strand
GATGATGTATACACATTATACAAGTGGCCATTATTCTATGACTCTCAAGACATTGTACAAGCTCTACAGTTTCAGAATGTTATACGACTCTGCTTTGCGTTTGAGATACACGCAGGAGTCACAAAAGAAGAGAAGTACAAGAAGTATGAAGAGGTTATGAAGAAGGTAAGACATTAGATAGATCTAGGTCCAAAGGGGAGTTTGTTGATACATATGTACCTAGATTCAGATCTTAATGTAATATGTCTTGAATGTCTTACACTTATGTAATGCTTGGGTAATTAATGATATGATAATGTTTGGTTGTGATTTATAATGTTTAATATTTCATTAATGAGTTGTTTAACGCATATTTGCTTGATTATATAGGTTTGTGGTTGTTTGAATTAATATAAATAATGTTATGACATTTAATACATTAAAACTTAATAACATGAAGTTATCATGCGAATGGCCAATGCTAATGGACCATACGCATGAACAACTTCATGCGAATGACGTAGTCGCACGACTGAACAAGGATACTAGATCAGTCGTATGATTGTCACATAAGAATGACTCAGTCGCACGAATGAACACTCAGTCGTGCAAATGGACCAACCGTATGACTCAATCGCACGACTGAACCAGGAGACTGGATCAGTCGTATGATTGTCACATAAGAATGGCTCAGTCTCACGACTGGACACTCAGTCGTGCAAATGGACCAACCGTATGACTCAATCGCACGACTGAACCTTGCTAATGGTTCAGTCGCCCGAATAAGCAACAATAACCTATAAATACCACTTAATTCGTGGAAAAACAAAAGGATTGAACACACTTCGACTCCAGACGTACCCTAGCCATCCAGAGACCTCTAAGATCATACTCCAAGTTCATAGATCGCAGTAGATCGATTCCTAATCGATTCTTAACATTAGATTCAAGACATAATTGTTTCTACGTGCGTTCTCACTGATTGGATCGCCAATCAAATAGGATCCCGTACTATTTGGTTTGGTATACACGTTAATCAGTTAGTACATCATCCAGTACATGATCCTAATAAAGTTTTTCAAAAGAGGTAATCTAATCAATGTTTATCATCCCAATAGCTGTTATGAGATACTTAAATCTCTATTCATCAAAAGCTTTGGTGAACAAATCAGCATATTGTTCATTTGAATCAACTTTGATTTGCTTAATAAGATATTTCTCATGAATATCTCTAATGAAATAATACCTAATATCAATATGCTTTCTCTTGGAGTGCTTCACCGGATTTTTAGTGATGGAGATAACACTGTTGTTTTCAATATGGATAGGAGTGCTCATAAAGTTGAACCCATAGTCTAACATTTGGTTCTGAATCCACAGCAGCTGAGCACAACAACTAGCAGTAGAAATGTATTCAACTTCAGCAATTGATGTAGAGACACATGCTTGTTTCTTGCATAGCCATGAGATGATCCTTCCACCAAGGAATTGACATCCTCCTGATGTTGATTTCTTGTCAATGTTACAGCCACCATAATCACTGTCAATGTATCCATTGAGATAAAAATCAATATTTCTTGGATACCAGAAACTTAGTTTGGGTGCTCATTTGAGGTATCTGAGGATTCTCTTAGCAGCAGCTAGGTGAGACACCTTTGGAGCAGCCTGATATCTTGCACAGATACAAGTGGCAAACATGATATCATGTCTACTAGCTGTGAGATACATCAGAGAACCAATAATTGCCCTATACTTATGTTGATCAATATCCTCCCCCTCAAGGTCAGGACAAAGATTATGATTTCTAGGTATGGGTGTCTTGGCTGGTTTACAATCTTTCATTTCAAATCTCTTTAAGATGTCATTGACATACTTGGATTGATTGATGAAGAACCCTTCCTTCAATTGCTTGACCTGAATTCCAAGGAAAAAGTCCATTTTTCCCATGGATCTCATCTCAAACTTCCTCTTCAAAATGCTTTCAGAGTCTTTACACATTTGGTCATTTGAAGAACCAAATATGATATCATCAACATAGACTTGAACAAGAAAAATGTCCTTTCTAGAATTCCTAATGAAGAGAGTCTTGTCAATGGTACCTCTAGTGTAACCATTCTTCAAAAGAAACTGAGACAGAGTCTCATACCACAGGCTTGGTGCTTGGTGCAGCCCATATAGAGCTTTATCGAATTTGCACACCTAGTTACAGTGTTGTGGGTTTTCAAATCCTAGAGGCTGGCACACGTAGACTTCCATATCTATATCCCCATATAGAAAGGCACACTTGACATCAAGTTGGTAGACAATGAAATTCTTGGATGCAGTATAAACAAGGAAGATCCTAACTGCCTCAAGTCTTGCAACTAGTGCAAAGACATTAGTACAATCGTTTTCTTTCTCTTAGGTGTATCCTTGAACCACCGGTCTTGCCTTGTTCTTGATAATCAAGCCTCTATCATCTCTCTTGTTTCTGAAAACCCATTTGGTTCCTATAGGTACTTGACCAGATAGTAGCGGACATAGGTTCCAAACCTTTTGTCTTTTGAATTGAAGCAACTCTTCTTGCATCGATTCAACCTAGCTACTATCTTTCAAGGCATCTTCCACCTTCTTGGGTTCCATCTGAGATAAGAAGCATGAGTACAAGCAGACATTCCTATGATGAGTTTGTCCTTCTGTTCTCACACCTTTAGAGACATCCCCTATGATGTTCTCAGTTGGATGAGTATTATGAATCCATTGACGAGGAATCAATTTTAGTTGCAAAGATAGGTCCAAGATTGGACATATTTTGCTCAGGAGCCAGAACACTTTGTTCAGCTGTTATTTCAAGTTCATTCAATGAGGATTGATTGAATGAAAGAGAGACATCATCAATTGTTGGTTGTGAAGCAACATTAATAGTTGCCTGTTCCTTCAAGATTCTAGTTCCATTAGCTTGGTGATGTACAAGTTCACCTGATGAACTATCAAGATCACTGAGTGATTTACTGGTTGAAGCTCCACTATCATGTGAGATGGTTATGCTATCAGATCAGCCAATGGTGTAAGCTTGGTTTGTTGTTGCTCTTGGAGAAGTTGTTGTTGCTCTTGGAGAAGTTGAAATAGGTTTGGGTAACTCAAACATTTGATTATCTTTAGAATTTCCTTGAGTACCTATTTCAGTTGAAACATTCTCACAAGATGGTTTAGTATAGTTTGGAAACAATTCTATGTCAAAATTATGATCAGGTCCATTCCCCTTAACACAAGGAGTGTGCTCATTAACAACAATATTGGATGATTCCTCAAATTGTTGATTCCTGATGTTGTATACTCTATAAGCTTTAGAGCAAGAAGAGAATCCAACAAAGATATCATCATCTGACTTTTTAGCAAATTTTGCCCAATTGTCCTTTTTGTTAAGTATGGTACATCTGCTGCCAAAGGACCTTAGAAAGCCAATGAATGATGGCCTCTTGTTCCTTAGCTCATAAGGGGTTTTCCAAGTGGCTTACCTACAAGAACTCTGTTCTTCACATAACATGCAGTGCTGACTGCACTGCCAAGAATTTTAGAGGTAGTTTGGAATCAGCTAACATAGTTCGAGCAGCCTCAATAATTGTCTTGTTCATCCTCTCAGCAACACCATTTTGTTGAGGAGTTTTGGGGGCATAATATTGTCTGGTAATCCCTTTTGAGTTACAGAATGAGTCAAGAAAGAAGTTCTTAAACTCAGTCCCTTGATCACTTCTAATTATCTTAACCTTATGATCATTTAGATTTTCTATCTTAAGAATAAAAGATTTTAAAGTTTCAGCAGTTTCATCTTTAGTTCTTAAAAATACTACCCATGTAAATCTTGTAAAATCATCAACTATCACAAGGCAGTATGATTTCCTTCCAATACTCGTTATACTTGTAGGATCAAATAGATCCATGTGCAATAAGTGTAATGGAGTAGTGATGGAGTTAACACTTTTGGATTTGTGAGATGCCCTGTGTTGCTTCCCTTTCAGGCATGCAACACAAATATCTTTACAAAAAATTCCTTTTTAGACAAACCATGTACCAAGTTAATTTAGCCAACTTTTTCATTGTCATAAAATTTACATGACACATACGTTTATGCCATAGTGTTGACTCATCACAGTCAGCTTTGGAAAGAAAGCATGATACTTCACCCATTAGGGAAGCATTGTTCATATCAAGCTTGTACATATCCCCTTTCCAGGGAGATCTGAGAAGCACCAATTCTGGAGGAATTTTCATCCCTAGTTTGAGGATAATGCACTCATGTTCTGTGAAAAGCATTTGGTGTTCTTGATCACAAAATTGGGAAACACTTAACAGATTGTGTTCAAGCTGTTTGACAAAGTGAACTTTGTTAACTTCTAATTTTCCATTAGATATACTTCCTTTGCCAGAAATATATCCTCCGGCCTCAACTCCAAACTAGACAGGACCCCCATTATAATGTTGAAATTGTTGAAGGAGAGATATGTTCCTTGTTATGTGTGTGGAGCATCCACTGTTCACAATCCAAATATTGTTATTCTTTTCATATGGATGTCCATGCACATAAGATGAGATGATTTGTTTTGATTGGAGACCCAAGCCTTGTTGGTCTTGGGTTCTTCTAATGATAGTGACATAGTTGAACCAAAGGTTAAGCATGGGGGTTCAATTGATGTCTTTGAAGAAGAGGCTTGGGCTACAACATCCTTCTTGATCTTCAAGTCCACCCTTTGGTCAATCATGGAAGATGTGCTTGTTGAAGCTTTTGCAGCATGTCATTCCTTCAAAGCTTCTTTCTTTTCGTAAGAAGCCTTCACCATCTTTTCTTCCGAAGCAGTCTTCTTCTTGGGTGGTTTCAAAGGAACTTCCTTGTTCTTCTGAACTTTAACAACTTTAGCTTCTAAAGCTATTTTCCCATCGGAAGAAGAATTTTCTTCCGAAAGTAACCTTGCTTCGGAAACCTGCTTTCCCTTTTTCATTACTTGAACCATTTGATAAGGTTCAAATGTGAAACCTTACCTGAATCCTTCTTTTCTAACATTATTTGCATAATATGTGCTAGAAGGATTGTTAGTAACAATCTTTAGCCATGTGGTTTTGCAGACCACAAATTATGCATGCAATGTTAGTCTTTTGGGAATGTGATGATTGCTTTTTCTTGTGCTTTTTCTCTTCATCAACAACCTTTCCCTTTAACTTCTGATCCTTTTATAGGACTGGAGTGCTGGTACTACACTACTTTCTTGAATCATAAGTACCTACCACTTGGAATCCAACTGATATGAATACACCCTTTTGTTTTGGGTCAATCATCAGCTTACACTCAGCCACTTTCTTTGAAGTTCTTCTTGCAACTTTTGGTCTGCTTCTTCTGGCTTTGGTGATAAGGATTTGTTCTTCACTGGGAGAGGTAGGTCATTTTACATGATCCTTCCCTGTGGTGGCCACTATTATTGCATCATTCTTCAACTCATGTGAAGATAGGTCAACAGTTGGGACCTCTTGCTCTTCAGTACCACATCTAGGTTGTCTAATAGACTCATAAGAGTATAGTGGAGCAATTTCATTGGTCCCCAACCCTCCTTTTTATTATAACAAAATTTGGAGTGGGAGGATGATGCAATAATAGCTTCGAAGTTTTGCTCAGAGATACCAAACTTCTTGGCTTGAGCCTCATCAGTGACAAGCTAGGCTTGAGCCTCAGACAAATTTGGATATTAAATCCTTTATTTGAGTCTTGTATTTTGTGTGTTCATGTTTTAATAAGGACACAATTTTCTCTAACTCTTTAATTTTTCTTTGATAGTCAGATTTAGCCCTTTTAAAATCAGATTTCAAGATATTTAAAGACTCAATATCAAATTTAATTTCCATATTTGTAGTCCTGATATAGTTTAACCTTAGCAATAGGACTACAGAGATGTTCATATACCTTGTTATCATCTGTTCCAACCATGACTGCTTGAGCAGGAGTCACATCTTGTACCATGAAGCTCCAGTCAACTTCTTGAGCCATTGTAGCTGTTTTAGTGGACTCTTTAGTGGGCTTTGATATAGAGGAACTTGTGGAGGCTTGTGGGGTTCCCGGTGGTTACAGTTGTAACATTTGGCCTTAGGTTTGTCAAACCCAAACTTGCTGTTAGTTAGCATCTGAGGAAATTGCCTTCCAGTTCTCTTGAAGAACTTCTTCGTTCTGTAGGTTAAAAGAGCCATTTGTTGGACAATGTCCACATACTCTACATCATCTGGACTGAAGCACTCTAGATCATCAAAGCAATACTGAAAATCACTAGAGTGTCCACTTCCTAAGACAAGGGCACAATTGTCCTAAAAGAAACTATGCTAAGTCTGTTGAGACCTTGGAGTCTTAGGGAAGGCTGAGGCTGTGTGGGTCCTGAGCCTTCAGTAACTATCAAAGCGTTACTAGCAGGAAGACTCTAGGATCTGCTTGTCTGATGGCCCCTCTTGCTCTCCATCTCAACAGGGTATCCATCAAAGATGCCATAGAGTTTTGTCATGGTAAGAGTATTCAGATTCTATGTCCTCTTGATAGAGACATAGTAGAATGTCCACTCATTTAGAAGAGTACTCATGAACTTTCTTGTGAGGTCTCTAAGTTCAGGGGTGATTCCTACAGACATAAGAGAAGAAATAAGATCCATCTACCTAAAATACTACTGGCTGAGAGACTCTCGAGCAATATAGGTGAATTTCTCGAACTTTTGCTTGAGTGAGTCCTTCTTGGAGTCATTGGAGCTAGTGTACATTTGAGCAAGTGCATCAAATAGTTCTTTGGAAGACTTACAATGCTCAAGCCCCACCATGATGTAGTTGGGTATTGTAGTAATAAGAATAGTCATTGCATTGATGTCAATTTCCATCTTCTTCTGGTCCTCATTAGAGTAATCTTCAACAGTCTTCTCTATCATGGCATTGTTTCCACCAGGTGCTTCCACCTTGGGTTTATACGGGCCATTGATGATAGAATACCACATTCTGCTATCTTGGTATTTGATGAAGCCTTCTATGCATCTGCTCCAAGACCTGAAGGTTTTAGGAGTAATGATGGGAGCTTTGGTCATAGTTCCCATCTCTACTTTAGACTTGTTGAGGGTCATTTGGAGTGAGGTAAAATGAGGAGTGAAAAATAGTTTGATTCAGATGGTAAGATCTCACAATCAAGAGCCTAAAATGCTCTGATACCAATTGCAGGATCGGTTTATGTCACTAAACACTTGTTTTTCTCTCAAACTCACTTAAACAAGACTCAGATGAATGAGAGTCCCTAAGAGTTGATAATAATATAATAAGTAATAATGAACACAAAAATATAATTTTCAAGGTACTTGCATATACTGCTTCTCAACTCAAAGTGTTACAAGACTCTTACAAGCATGGATTATGAGTAACAATGAAAAACTATATATAATAGTACCTACTGTCGGATATACTTTGATAACAACTGGGATCCTATAACTAAAGCAAATACTACAATGCTAAAGTTAAGGTATCATAGATAATGTCGTATTTAAGATATGGTAGTCTTAACATATCCATGACTTACCTTTTGTCACTAACTAAAGTTGGCAACTGTGATATCTAACAAAAGGTGAACAGTAGAATAAAGTAAGGTCAACTACATGGCTTTTGAGAAAGCGCCATGCAGTATCTCAGAGGTCTGTAGCGGATTGTCAGAGACCATACTTGTGTCTATTGGTTCATAGTAGTGACTTCCGAAGGTTAAATGGCTTCGGAAGAACTTGTTCTTTCGAAGCCAGAGGCTGCTTCTTTCAGGGCTTTAAGGACTTCTACTTTTCTTCAAACTTTGGAAGTAGTCTTTTGATCTTTACTTCTTAGACTTGATCTTCGGAAGTGAATACTTTTGTCTTCGGATGCAGAGTTTGTCTTTGGAAGTTGATCTTTTACTTAAACGTCGGAAGAGACTCTATTTCCTTCGGAAGAACATTTTAGCTTCGGAAGTCTTCTGTTATCTTCACCAAAATAAACTAAGTGAAATGGTTTTGGTTGCACTAGCCTTCTATTTGATCTAACAATATATATTATATATATACATATACATTTATATATATATATATACATACATATATATATATATAAGTATATATATATATAAATAGATAAATATATATGTATATATATATATATGTATACATATATATATATATATATGTATATATATATATATATTTATATATATAGGAGAGGGATCAAATGAGAACTAGCTTTTTTGTGAGAACTCTAGGAACCAATCTCAACGAATAATTCACAATGGCAAAATTGGAATTAACAAAAACATATTTAAAAAATTTATAAATACAAAAATAACAAAAAAATAAAAAAAATAAAAACACAAAAATATCCTCCAAATTTCCCTCTTTCATAAAAAAATAAAAAAATTCCCGTTTTTTTAACAAAATTCGTTTTACACATGTGTAATATCGGATTTACACATGTGCAAATCCAGTACTACACATGTGTATAACATGATTTACACATATGTAAACACCGGATGTATAATTTTTTTTAAAAGTATATCAATATGGTAGGCGTTGGAAAGATAAAAAAATACTGAATTTTATAGAATTTTTTTGAAATAATGATGTCGTGAAAAATGTTACGAACGTTTAAAAAAAAGGAAGAAATGACATGTGGTTTGCATGTGATAAAAATTGAGTGACTGAGATTGGTTTCTAGAGTTCTCATAAAAAAAGGTTGTTCCCATTTGAACCCTCTCCTATATATATATATATATATATATATATATATATATATATATGTGTGTGTGTGTGTGTGTGTGCGCGTGCGTTTAACCAATGGGAACTCACCAACTTTAAAAGTTGACCCTTTATTTTTAATATGTTTCAGGTTTACTACTTGACGATCTCTTCGTGCTCATATAGGACTTCGACTTAGTTAATTGAAAGTCTTATGATATTGTTTATATCTTCTTTGTTTTATATTTATTTCAATTATCTTGTGATGTTCAATAAAAATAATATTTAATATTATTACAACTTCTTTAGTTCCATGTTCTATGAACAATCGTTTCACATTCGTCTGCCTCGATGATTCCGCCGTCAGTCGGGGTGTGATAGAATGGTATGAGAGCCATGATTATAGGAATTTAGGTTATTAGAAATGGAATGACCTACACTATAACTAAGTACCTTTACACATGAGTCCTCTCATGTATTTTACATGCTTAAATAGGATTCTATGTGCTTATATGTTTATACTTGATTATGTGGTTATATGCCTTATTTGTTTCTTATTATACTTTGAATCTTATGCACACACGTATCTTAAATCATATTCTAAGGCCTTATGTGCCTAAATCAAATGGTTTTCAAAATGAGCTTTGAATCGTTATTGCTGGTTCTCAAATCTCGTCAAAGTCTATGTCTAATTACTTGAAACATGTAATGCTGGAAGAGCAAGATACCTGTATCTCCAGGTGTTTTGTCTAAGCAAGGTATTCATATAAATCCAAATCAACCGATGGATCCATTTACCTTTCCCGGGAACCCTTGGGGTGAGAGTTTGCTTATAGGTACTCATGTATTCAATAAGGTTGTAGTTGACCTAATACTTGTATAAGTCAACGTAATGTTTTGGTTTGTAAACTGAACGTTACACTCGAAACATTTTGTTATTTTGATTCTTTTCATCATTGATTTTGTACCCCTGAAACTTAAAACTCATTATCCCATTTTTCTTAATGAACCTTAAAAATCTTTCTAAACGCCATCCCTCAAAACTGCACTTATCCTGAAAACCTATTACAATGATGCTCTCATTCTAAATTGAATCATTAATCATAACAAACACGATTCTCGTATCAACTTTAAGCCAATAAAACTTTGAAATCTGAAAGACATAAGTAAACAAGAATCGATCATCTAGAAACCCCGTAAAACTTTTTTCCTTGAGAAGCTCTTATGAATTTCTTATCCCATCCAAAAGTATCCTGAACTTATCTTCAAGCCTTGTATCACACTTATAGTTAGTGCTTCCCTCATGACAAAACCTTCCTAGTCATCTTGAACCGTCTTAAATTTAAAAGTCTATCAATTGAAATTCTAATTTAATATTATACCCTTTGCCAATAAACACATAAAATCATAAAGTATGAAATTTAACAACTTAAGTGTAGCAAAACATCATAATTAAAATTATTGAATTTAAACGCGCCCAAGAGTTCCCTTGCAAACACAAAATGAAATCCAACTCTCCTTAAAATCTTGAAATTAAATTTCTCGTGATTAAATTTCTAGACGAAATTTTTCTTAAAGTAGGGGATACTATAACATCTGCCTATTTTGAAAATATAGACCCGAACCCGTTGTTGGTTTTATAAATCAAGCATATTATGCAAACTATTTCTTTCATTTTGATGATTTTTAAAACAATAAATGTGTTATTTAACTAATTTTATGAAATTGGTGATATAAATTTACATTTAATCTTCCATTTAATAGTTTTATATAACTTTTATGAAATTCTAATTATTAAATAAAAATAATAATTATATTCCAAAATCCTATAAAAGTTATATAAGTTTATATTAAATATAGGATTTATAAAGATAAATAAATGTATCAAAATTATTATTTTTCACCACCTTAATAATTTAATAAGATATATAATATATATAATGTTTAACAAATAGATAAATGAAATAATCATTTAAAATTTGGATTTTATAAAATATAGGGTTGGAAATGTAATTATTAAAACTTTGTTGTAAAGTTTGGTAGATACAGGTGTACCTAGTTTAGGAGCTGAATGTAAAATTTCTTTCATGTCTTACGTATATGTAAATGAATGGGTACGAATGAAATGAAATATGTTGGTGATGCTTATAATGTTTAATATTTCATTGTTTATCGTGTGATAACACATATTGAACTAACTATATAGGTTTGTGGTTGTTTACATAGTTCTTAGCCAATAATGGTTGAGAAACGTGTTTAAACTTAATCGTGTGAAGTTCTCATACGAATGGACCATGATAATGGACCATACGTATGATTACTTCATGCTAATGGACTAGTCACACAACTGAACCCGGAGACTGGATCAATCGCACGATTGAGACATAAGATTGACTCAATCGCACGACTGGACCTTCAGTCGTGCGGATGGATCAACCGCATGCTTCAGTCGCACGACTGAACCATGCTAATGGTTCAGTCTTACCAATGGAAAACCATAACCTATAAATACCACTTAATTTGTGGATAAATGAGACAATTCGAATACTTACGCACATAATCGTACCCTAGCCGTCCAGAGACTCAAGAACACCTGTTCCAAGTTCATAGCACGCAGTTAATCATCTTACAATCGTTCTTAACATTTTGATTCATTCTTAGATCGATTAGCTTGTGTTCTCACTGATTGGATCGCCAATAAAATAGGATTCCGCACTATTTGGTTCGGTATACACGTAAATTAGTTAGTACTCCGTACCTAAACGGTCGTAAAAAGTGGTATCAGAGCTTTGGCTCTTGATTTGCGTGTGATTCAATCGATTTTGATATAAAAATCGCTTTTTTCACTAAAAAAACTCAATCTTTTTGTGTCAAACAGTATTTTCGATGTCTCCAGGTCAAAAAGTTAACGTTTTTGGGCATATGTCAATTAGTGTTCGAGAGAAATTTGTGCTTGCTGCGTCAAAGTGTTCAAAATCTTCATTTTTGCAAAAACAACAGCCTTTAGTGGCACGATTAACTCAATCGCACGACTGAATCCATTCGCACCTCCAATACGCAGGATTGAACTCGGTCGTTGTTCATTCGTACGACTGACCAGTTTCTTTCGCATAGACTCCAACTGCACTCTCCTTACGTACGATTGAATTGAATCGCACGATTGAATTCATCCGCATGCATCATTCGCACGATTGACTCATTCGCATAAGTTTAATTGCATGAGTGGTCATTCGCACAAGGGAAGTATTTAAGTTCGAAAGTTCAAAGTTTACGACATGGAAGAAAAATATTCCGTGTTCACTACTGGTAGAGACACACAGATCCAGAATCTCTTGCTTCTGGAGAATGAGACTAGGAATCATAATAAACCACCTTAGCTAGTAATGTTAGATGATTACCCACAATGGAAGCAACGTTTCGAGATCTACCTCAATGGAGTTGATCCCAACCTGTGGGAATCCATTGAAACAGGATATGACATGTCGGTTGGTGCAGATGGGGTAAAATTGACATTGGGGGGGGGGGGGGATGACTGACAGCCAGAAGGCTAAATATAATGCAGAGAAGAAGGTTTATGCCCTGTCAAATCAGTCTATTCCAAAGGATATATTCCATCAATTTTCTGAGAATAAATTGGCAAACAAACTTTGGTAGCCTTGGAAAAACGCTATGATGCAAATGCTTCGTTAAAAGCTCTAAAGGCAAAAGCTTTAAAGAAAGAGTTTGACAACTTCTCTTCAATGGGTAAAGAAAGTCTGGATGATGTAATCGACAGGTCCTATCATCTCATGAGTGAGCTGCATATTCATGGAGATACAACGTCGATGGAAGACAAGGTATCCAACTTGGCAGATGGCTTACTAGAAAAGTTTTGTATCTAATTTGAGACAAAACAATATATTGGGAAAATTAGACATAATTTACTTCATCCTGAAATTGAGAGAGGAGGAACTCAGGATGAAATATAGGTCGTAAAAAGGAACATATGACCAAAATCCTTCACTTTACAATGCCTCCTCCACAACAACTCGTTTAGGAGCACCACTTCAGACTGCTTTTGTTTCAAGTTAAACTGCTCCGTTACCTACCATAGCTTCAGGGTCTGACACGTCGGGGTCATCAAATACCCATTATATTGCAACTGAAGCAAATGCTACCAAGTTAAAGACCGAGAACCTCAGGAATATCACTGTGGAGGTGGCTAAAGAACATATGGATCTATTGGCAGCTGTTGTTCACTCGTATGACGGGTTGTTGCAAGAAAGATTAGTAACTGCCATCTAGCAGATGAATATTACGAACAGGTAGACAAGAACAAGCTTGAAAGAATGGACATAATGTGGGCGTTGGCAAGTGCTGTGCGGAGAGCTACAAAGTTTGTTAAGAAGATGGGACAGAACTTGATAGCCACTAAAGACACTACTTTTGGTTTCGATAAGTCCAAAGTTACCTATTTCATCTGCGGAGAGAAGGGACACTTTAAACGTGAGTGTGCAAATCCCAAGAAGACAGGTAACGGCTACCCATTCTCAACTTTTAATCATCAGGACAAACCAACAGGTGGAGCTACCTCGTCTAGTATAGAGACTAAGGCCTTGACTGCTCAAGGTGACGAAGGAAAAGACTGGAACTTCAAATTTGTCCCTTCGGGAGAATCCAACATTGCAAATGTTGAGGTGTTGGATGATGATACTTAAAGTGAAGATGATATAGAAGTCGAACTTGCAATGTTAGAAACTGAAGATATTGCAAAAGTGTCAAACCCCTGATTGAAGAAGATACCAAAACAACACATTCGGAATCTCTAGCAGCTGAAGAGTCCACCTCTACACTGATGGCGGATGCAACTGAGTCTTCACAGGTAAGTACTAATGACCAACTGTTTGACAGTCATGCTTGTTATGAATGTAATAAATTTAGGGAAAGCATAGATTTGAAATTTGCTAGGTTATTAGATCACAACAATAGCTTAGTAAAGGACTTGCAACTGTGCATAGAAGCAAATCGCATTTTAAAACTAAATGAGCACAGTTACAAAGAGAAAATAGAATTGTTAAATAAACAACTAAGGGAAACCAAAGTTGTAGCTTTTAACCAAGCAAATGACATTAAGTTCTATTTAAAATCCCTTGAAGAAACTAAAAAGGAAAAAACAGTTTTGGAAGTCGAAGTAAATTCATTAAAACAAAAACTGCACAGTTGGACTAGTTCTTTTCACATAGTTAAAAACTTAGTGAAAGAACGAAATAACGTAGAGGGATTAGGTTACAAAATGGTTCCACCGCCACATGAGATCCTGTTAAATACTAAATGTCGACCGGTAAATAACAATCCGATTAAGGATCATGTGGTGACCACTCCTCTAGTTAGTGATCCAGATTCCACTAGTCAAACGGTGGAATCTGTCACTTAACTGAAGGAGGACACTTTGAAATCTAAGGGTAAAATGCCGATTGTGAATTTGGACGAATAGTTCAAAAAGGTCATTGTGGAGTCAGTTTCCACCACGTCTAGTTCTGAACATAAACTGATGAAACAAAGTACCTAACCTCGGGCTCCACGAAATAGTCTAAACAAACAAAAAGAAAAAGATGTTACAACCATTCAAAAGGTAACTTTTGTTAGAGAAGTTAAAACATCTAAACAAGAAGCGTTAAAACCCAACAAGCCCAAAGTTACAACCGGTTTCACACACGTCCCCACAGAGGCGTCTTTCCACCCTGTAGAAGGTCGATCGTGCTACAATTGTGGAAAGAGAGGACACATTGCTTCTAATTGTCCTCAGTATCAGACACCACGAAAGAAAATTGAACTTCACGATACTTAACAAATTTCTTCGAAAAGGAGTTCTATTACTCCACCTAAAAGAAATAATGAAACTAAAGTTCAAACCATAAACCAGTCGTCTGTTTATCACAAACATGCCTTGCATAAAACTTTTTTGTGGAAAGAAAAGTCAAATCCAATGTCTGATACTAAGAGCAGTAAGAAGAAGGATATGCCATCGCCCTCAAATGGACAGTGGGTTAAATTTATGATAAGTGATTCCTCTGGGTTACCCAAGCCAGTTAAGGCGTTGGTCCCAAATCTTCATTAATCATTTCCTTTGAATGTGTAGAGTGTTCGTTATAGTGCTATCACAAACACTTGGATTGTGGATAGTGGAGCATCCAGGCACATGATCGAGAACTTGTCACTTCTCATAAATGTCAAACAGATTAAAGGAGGACATGTTTCTTTTGCTGAAAATAAAGAAGGTTACATCACTGCACTGGGTGAAGTGGGAAATCAGAAAGTTAAGTTTGACAAGGTCAACTATGTTAAGCAACTAGAAAATAACTTACTTTCTGTATCCTAGATTTGTGATAAAGGGTTCAAGGTTGTCTTTGACAAGAAGAAGTGTTACTTGTTGAAGAAGGAGTACATCATTCCGGAGGACCAAATCTTAATGTCAGCTTCAAGGTATAATGACTTATACATCTTGGATATATCAAAGGTCTCCACAACAGATCATCAAGCCCAATGCTTCTTGTCAAAGGCAACTAAGAAGGAATCCATCTCTTGGCATAGGAGAATGGGACACATAAATCAAAGGAAGATGAACCATTTCATTCAGAATGATTTGGTCAATGGATTTAATGTTAAAAACTTTCAACTTTTGGATTTTTTTGGGGCGTGTAAGAAAAGAAAACAGACTAAGAAGTCTCACAAGGCAAAGGACGTCAACTCTATTGAATTGCCTCCCGAACTTCTACATATGGATCTGTTTGGTCCTGTGAGCACTAAGAGCATCGCTGGAGATCTATATTGTTATGTATTCACCAATAACTATTCCAGATTCTCTTGGGTAATGTTTCTGAAATCCAAATCAGAAACATTTGATTCGTTCAAACAACATGTGATCACATTGGAATCTCTATACAAGTTAAAGATAAGTCGGATTCACTTAGACAACGGTACAAAATTCAGGAATCAGTGGATGGAGGCATTCTACAAAGAAAAAGGAATTGTTCATTAGTTCACATCTGCCTACACTCCACAGATGAACGGAGTTGCTGAATGGAAGAACAAAAGCTTGATAGAGACAGCCAGGACGATGCTAGCTGACTCGAAACTGCCTATCCAATTTTGGAACGAGGTAGTAGAAAATGCATGTTACACTCTGAATCGAGTCTTGGTGGTTAAACGACATGGTAAAACGTGTTACGAGTTGCTCCAACGACGTAAACCTAATCTCAAGTACCTTCAACCGTTTGGCGCACCATGTACACCGCTGAAGAAACATCAGACAAGAAAGTTTAGTGAAAAGGCTGAAGAAGGTATTTTTCTAGGATACAACATACTGAATAAGAGGGTTTACAACACCTCATCGGGTCAAGTAGTAGTGTGGTGCAACATCGATGTTCAGAGATTCACCACCCCTGCAGAAAAGGACCAACTTTCTTTTTTGATTATGATGGATTTGTCAAGTCCTTCAACATTACTCTCACTCCTTCTGATGATGACTTTCAACAAAGATGATGTATGAGGTCTTAAACACACTGCCCGTAGACTCGACAATATCCGGGTCACAAGGTCAGTCTTCTAGTAACACAGGGGGAGCACTAGAGGTAAGTGAGTACTCTTTTGACAATGAAGAAGTAGAAAACATTCATGTGGATCAGGAGGAGCAGGTACCTACTACTACAAGTACACAAGCATTAGATGTGAATGCCTCTAACACTTCGGAACCCCATACTCCTACTGCCTCAGATACTGAACCTGCGGTTCACAATCTGGATAATGAGGTAGTTGTACCCACCACTCCTGGATCTCGACTAAATGTTTATCATCCTCTGGACAATGTCATAGGGGATGTTCAGTCGGGATTACAGACAAGAAATCAGCTCTACTCAGCTGATTATGCCTCAGTCATGGAAAAAGACTACCTTCACGACAGTTCTTATCGATGTTTTGTTTCTCAATTTGAGCCAAAATATGTAAGTGACTCCTTAAATGATGAGGCTTGGGTGAGTGCCATGCAAGAAGAACTTCTTCAATTCAAGAAGTTAGGAGTGTGGACTCTGGTGGATAGACCTAAAGGTGCTAAGGTCATTGGCACTAAATGGGTTTTGAAATGCAAAAAGGATGACCAATGGGTCATTATCAGAAACAAGGCTCGACTAGTAGTTCAAGGATTTCGACAAGTCGAGGTGATTGATTACAATGAAGTCTTTGCACCAGTGGCAAGAATGGAAGCAATCCGTATGTTCCTAGCATATGCCTCTTACATGAAGATCAAAGTCTATCAAGTGGATGTAAAGAGTGCATTTCTTCATGGTGAAATCTGAGAGACATTGTATGTCAGTCAACCCGAGCGATTTGAGGATCCCTATCATTGAGATAAAGTTTACAAGCTAGACAAGGCTCTATACGGGCTTCATCAAGCCCCCAGAGCATGGCATGAGAAGCTCTCGACTCATCTTGTGAAACACAGGTTTCGAAGAGGAGTGATTGATTGTAAATTGTTTATCAAAGAAAAGGATGAGGACTTACTGCATGTACAGATCTATGTTGATGACATAATCTTCGTGTCCAAAAACGAAGATTTTGTAAAGAATTTGAAGCAGTAATGAAGGCAGAATTTGAGATGAGTGCGATGGGAGAAATGAAGTTCTTTCTCAGGTTACAGGTGGATCAGACATCTAAGGGAATGTTCCTACATCAAACCAAGTGTGCAGGCGATATTCTCAGTCAGTTCGATATGATGAATGCTTCAGCAGCTAGGACTCGGCATGCTACAAACCATGATGTGGCACCTGACGAAAGTGGCGATCTGGTTGATGCCGTCGTCTATCGAGGAATGATCGGACCTCTCATGTACCTCACCACTTCATGACCAGACATTATGTACGCGATGTGTCTATGGTCCAGATATCAGGCCAAACCGAAGGTCAACCATCTTATCGACATTAGAAGGATATTTCGTTATCTAAAGAGTACTCCAAAAATCGGGTTGTGGTATCCTCATGATGATGATTTCGAGCTTACAATGTATAGTGACTCGGATTACAGTGGTTGCAAAATGAACTACAAGTCAACATCAGCGGGATGTCAATTTTTTGGGAGAAGATTAGTCACTTGGCAGTGTAAGAAGCAGACCTCGGTTGCTCTTTCAACCTGTGAAGCTGAATATGTTGCTGCTGCAAGTTGCTGTTCACAGATCATCTGGATTCAACAGCAAATGCGGGATTAGAGTTTGCAATTCTCTAACACTCGTATTTATGTTGATAACTCTGCTACTATAACCGTAACTAAAAATCCGGTCCAATATCCTTAAACCAAACACATCAGAATTAAATATCACTTTATAAGTGATTGTTTTGGAAAGCATTTGATTGATGTTGTTAAAATAAATACGGACTTTCAACACGGTGATCACTATACAAAAGCCTTTGATAAACCACGTTTCCTATATCTGTTAGAGGTCAACGACATTAAAAAGAGAAGTGAAGTGATTTTCAATGATGTAAGTACTTAGTCCGACAAGTAGATTTCATTTTTATTTCATTTTATTTTCTTTTATCTATTCGCTTATTAAAATTCTAAACGCGAAAACATTATCGGTTTTAGAATTTTAGTGGGAGAATAGGTTAAGTTAGTATTAAATTTAGTATTTTTAATTTCAGTACAATTTATTGGTTAAATGCCGGACTACGCATTGAAAGTCAATCTGGGAATCATCACTAAAAGGATCACGTCTGAGGTGATCAACAATTTTTCTATGTTAAAATGGTCATGTCTGATATGATCACTGGTCAAAATGTCATATCAATAAGAAAAAGGGATAACTGAATGAATGGTCATAAGGTCAAACCCATAAGTATGAGACATTCGTACGACTAGACCATGAGTATAGACCAGTCATACGATTGGACAATACTTATGAACCAGTCACCCGAATGGAGCATGAGTATGAACCATTCACACGATTGGCTTACAAGAATGAGCCAATCGCCTGAATAGGGGTGACTGAATGAGTTAGTCACCTGACTCAAACCCAATCGGCCGACTAAATATGACAAAATGAGCCAATCGCACGACTAAGCTCCAATCACATGATTGAAAAGGGAGAATGGATCCAGTCGCCTGACTAAAACCAGATTCAGTATAAATAGGGCTGAAATCGGTCACATATGGTCATCACCCCTCAATCGCCCTAAAATCGCCCGAAAGTAAAGACACTCTACCCAAATTTGATTAGATCGATTTCTCCTCACCATTTAGTTATTAACAAGTTCGTACTTCATCTGCAGGTAATTTGCGACCAAAATCGCACTGAATGCGCGGAGAAAACAAACCCTAACTGGCCTAAAACGATTAAAATCAAGAAAAGAGTGTTAGCTATCAAACAAACCAAATTAAAGTTAAAATTGGGTAAAATAAAAGGCATACAACAACAATTGAGAGTCTTGTGAGTCTAAATAATCTAAACACAACGTTGAACAACAAGAATTGACTTAGATTCAAGATAAATGTGTCGAACAGAGAAGTATGCGACTAGTCACTCCGAATGAACTTCAATCGCACGATTGAACTGGGCGAATGACTCAGTCGTTCGAATGAATGAGGCGTATGAGCTCAGTCGCCCGACTGAACTCAGGTGCAGGCTCAATCGCCCGACTGAACTCAGTCGCATACTAATTCGCCTGATTGAAGTCAGTCGCATACTAAATCAAACGGCATAACTCAGTCGTATGGTTCAATCGCATGATTGAACTAGACTGATCTCAAACAGTTTTAGTTGCAATGGTTTCTGTTATGTGTAGATCTAATGTTCATGTGTCTTGTGTTACAAAATCATGGCAGATAGGTAGATCATCAACACTAAGCAAAACATTTGTGCTCACTTGGATGCCACCACTCGGAATGTTGCCGAGTTTGCTGGTATTATCGCATTTTTGAAGTGATCGAGGATCTATAGAGCAATATCTGCACCATGAACACCCTATCAATCTATACAGAAGACCTTCTGGGAAGGTTCATCCGTTGACCGATCGACTGAGCCCTACTATATACGTAGCACCATTTTTGGCCAGGAGATTGAGGTCACAACAACCGACTTTAGACGCGTACTGGATTTGGGAGATGATGCTACCTACCCAACCAGGCTACATCCTCTTACTGTAAGGGGATACTTTCTACGGATGAGGTACTCTAGGGACATCAATGGGTGTGCTAAATAAAAGCAACTTGTGTCCCCAGTTCAAGTACCTAGCTCATGTCATTCTGAAGTGCATTGCTTCACGAAGGGGTGGATTTGATGATCTATCTGACCAAATCCAGAATGCCTACGTGGCACTGGTACTGAATCACACGTTCAGCTTCTCTAACATGATTTTCTCCTACTTGATAGAGAACATAGAGGCCAAAGGCAAGGAAGGCTTCTGCATGTACCCGATATTCCTACAGATGATCATTGACGAGAAGCTTCCTTTGCTTCCTAAGGAGAGTCATGATGCTGTCTCTCTCGAGATCATGGATGACACCACTCTTAGAAGAATGAAGGTCTACAGGGGCAAGCAAATAAAGCCCCCTGTAACGAGTTTGTTTGGGAACTTGGCTAGAGAAGACTACGTGGCGCCAGCTCATTGAAAGTGGCTTCACGATGATAGTGACTCGGACGTTGAGCAGATTGCTCTAACCTTTGATGACTCCGATGGTGATGATCATGATGCTGATTAGGGATGGGATGGTCAGGGTGGACCTGGAGTAGCTCTTATTCACCCTGACTTCCAAATGGAGGAGGAGGAGGAGTCAAATGATGAACCTCTGGTGCGAACGGTGGGAAGCTGGGTCGTGGCCATAGAGATAGGTCTTGAGGCAGTTGGAGGACGCCATGGTGCATCTGGGGAGGCTACTAATGATCCATCATACACCCTAGACCAGCCCAGTAGCCAAGTGGGAGCCACTGTGCCTAAAGGCTTGAGGAGGAAGAGAATGGCCCACCCCTACGGCAAGAAAGGGAAAAGGCTAAAGTTTACAGTGACCACTACTGCTGCATCATCTACCACAACCACCACCACACCACCCATATCCACCACACCCTCCACCACTACCACCATATCACCCTCCACCACTAAACCATACCACCCACCATCGCTACCACACTGCCTTCCACCACCACTATAGCCCATCCTTCAACACCCACTCATATACCACCACCCATATTCACCACTGCCACCACTACCACTACCAGCCACCAAGCCGGACCATCATCCCACCCGACATTCCCCACAGGATCATCTCTACCTCCCATTGGGGTAGTGGAACAGTTGTCAGCACTCAACCGAATGGTGCTAAATCTACTGGCTGCTAATGACGAGAAGACTTCCTAGCTACAACAACTTGTGGAGCTAACTACTGCCCAAGCATAACAGATCTCACAATAGGCCCAACTGATTGATTCACAGGGTCAGCAAATTGCCCAACTCTAGGTGCATAATGTCCAATCAAGATAGAGAATAGAGGAGTTGGAGGCTGCTAACAAGACCATCATGCTCAAGCTCAAAGGATCAAAAGATGAGCCTTTAAAGATCAGATAAGGTGATGATGATGATGGTGATGATGAAGATGATGACAGTGATGATGATGAGGGCAGTGGGGATGAAGAGACAATGGAAAGGCAACATGATGATGATGATGAAGAAGGAGATGCAACTGCATCTACCTCAGCTCAGGGTCAAGAGAGACACACCAAGAGAAATCAAGACCAAGGAACCTTATCATCTGCCCCACCTACTGACTAGACATTTATGTATTTGAAAACTTTTGTAATTGAATATTGTATTAATATTATGTAACTAATATTTATGCATCTTTATCAAATGTTTGTTTGTCTTGATTAATTACTAACAGTTGATGCATTACATGTTTATATCAAGCAGATCAATCATCTCAGCAAGATGAGTACGATGTTTCTCCCCTTCAGCAAATCAAGTCTCAACTCATGATGATTCTTGATTTGTAAAGGATAGTTCGAAGGTCAGTAACCTATACTCCTAAAGAAGGAGAAATCATTCATGACCTTACGGATGAGCAACTTGCTGAGATGTACCGGCTAAATTAGGACGTGATTGTCAAGGACGCTCCAACTTTTAAAGTTACTAGTGACGATGAGCTTAATGACATAGATGAGATTGAGAGCGAGGATGTCACTGTGGAGCACTATCCAGAGTATGCTGAAAAAGAGGGAAATGTAGTCCCCAATCTGGGAGATACTCTTGTCAGTGATACGTTTGAAAAACTAGATCAAATGGAGCAAGAGTCTGAGAAGAATAAGGATCAAGCCCAAGCCTCAGACGCAGATGTCAACATCAAAAAGGCTGAATGGGTGGCTTGTTTTGCAGAGATCCGAGCCCAACTCACTGTTCCAAAGCTGAGTGCCTACACCAAACTCTACAAAGTGAAGAAGCATATGAAGGTGTCAGGAAAGATTATAACATGGGCATATTTTGAGGATCTAAACATGTATGCTGTCAAGAGAGATAAGGGAATAGAGTACTTCAGATTCCCACATGATCTGAAGACTCTCCCTGGTTTTGAGCTTAACCAGATAGCAAAACTAAAGTTGCTATATGCTAATCCAAAGAAAATGTCAGGCTAGTTTGAGGCTGCATTGAAGAAAGATTACCACACTAGGTGGGTTAACTTCAGACCTCAACAACCGACGAGGTACATCAGACGGTCTGAAGTTGATGCCATTACAGGAAAGTTGATGATAGTGTTGAAGTGGCGTCCTCCACGCACAATGTCAAGAATCCCCCTAAAGGAAATGCCACAGGGCTTCACTCCACATTTTAAATGGTGGTACTATGATTGGAGAACAGGTGAGGCGGTCATAGTTCTGAACAGAGAAGGAAATATGGAAACTATCCGGGTATTTGACCCAATTTGGCTAACCAACTTGTCTGCTGATGATGTCTACACTTTATACAAGTGGCCACTGTTCTTTGACGCGCAAGACAATGTACAAGCCCTCTAGTTCCAAAACGTTATAAGACTATGCTTCGCGTTTGAGATAAACGTCGGAGTTACAAGATAGGAGAAGTACAAGAAATTTGATGAACTGATGAAGAATGTTAGACAGTGATGTAAACTAGGTCTAAGAGGGAGTTTGTAGATATATGTAATTGAATGGGTATGAATGGAATTAAATATGTTGGTGATGCTTATAATGTATAATATTTCATTGTTTATTGTGTGATAACACATATTTAACTAACTATCTAGGTTTGTGGTTGTTTACATAGTTTTAGTCAATAATGGTTGAGAAACGTGTTTAAACTTAATCGTGTGAAGTTCTCATGCAAATGGACCATGATAATGGACCATACGCATGAATACTTCATGATAATGGACGAGTCGCACAACTGAACCAGGAGATTGGATCAGTCGCACGATTGTGACATAAGATTGACTCAGTCGCATCACTAGATCTTCAGTCTTGCGGATGGATCAACCGCATGCTTTCGTCGCCCTCCCTGTACTCTGGCCGACGTTTGGTCGAGCTCTGGCGAGACCAATAAGACCAAATTCGTTGGAATCAAGTAAATAGAACCGTTTCACTTCATTTGTTCACCATGTTCAAACCTAGACACGTATCTAATTCGAAAATTACAGTGTATATCACCTGATTCATCTCGTAACCGAAACTGGGATTCCAAATTGAAATAACTTTTACCATAAAGACGCATAATTGATGAAACCAATAAGACATAAACACTCATTTGATCATTTTGATTTTAATGTGTAATCAAACTTAGTTAAAAAAACAAATTAGACATCAATTCAAATAAAAAACCTTATGAATCTTACATTAAACTCTTCAGTTCGAAACAGTTTAAATAGAACCTATATAACCGAGGGTAAATCATCTACTCACTTTCTTGGAACTACCTGCAACTCCACTTCCACTTACCAAACATACACATCAACCTTTGATCATCACCTTCATCGTCACCTGCAACGCTAATGAAGTCCATCTTGCGCACCATATAAATCAAAATTGAGAGAGGGCTTTTCATCATTAGAGCCCTTAGAAGTTTGCTGTAGAACGAATTCAGCTTTCATCATCAATTGCAACCTGAACGAGTTGTGACATATCCGCGACCCGTTTCTATCTGTTCTTCATCAATTCATTTACAAATCGGGTAATAAAACACATACACACACTCGGTTTCACTTAAGGAACAAAAGCACATATTGATGTTCAATTGGATTGAAATCAAAAGTAGGGTTCATAGCCATTTGGGGATCTTTCATAAAACTCTATTTATTTATTTATTTCAATACAAAACTAGATCTGGGCTTTAGCCCAACTAGTTAACAACCACAACCCCTTTAAAAGGGACCCGGGTTCGATCCCTTAGCACCCCATATTGTTTTTAAATAAACTTTTCTGCCATTTTTGAATTACAGAAAATTAATATTATATTAATAAATCTCAATAAAAATTATTTTGTTAAATAAAAATGTCTGAAATTTTTAAGTTAATTTTTAAAGATTTTAAAACTTATAATTCTTAAATTTAATTATTTCTTATAAAGATTAAAAAGGTTATAATTATTTCTTTTAAAACTTATAATTCTTAAACTTATTAAGTACGAGCAGCTTCAATAAGGGTGCGATTCTTTTGTTCAACTACGCCATTCTATTGAGGCGTCTTTGTAGCACTAAATTGTCTTACAATTCCCCTTTCAGCACAGAACGAATCAAGAATCTGATTTTTGAATGCGGTACCCGTTGTCACTTCTCATGGCTAGAACATTTCTCTTCCTTATTGTCTCGATTGAAAGTATTATCTTCTGCAATTCCTCAACAACCTCTCCATTGTGAGCAAGAAATCTCACCCAAGAATATCATGAGAAATCATCTGTTACAACAAGACAGAATGATTTTTTAGCAATGTATTTAACACTGTTTGGGCCAAACAAATTAGTATGTAACAACTCGAGAGGACAAGTTATGCTATTTTCAAGTTTGGTGTAACAACCGACCCCTCACACAAACAATATTGTCCGCTTTTCCCACGAGGAGCTCACGGATTTGCTTTTGGTTGCCCGAGTGAAAACTTTCCAGGGAGGTCACCCATACCTGGATTGCTCCCACTTGAGCACGCTTAACTGTGGAGTTCTCCTCTCATCAACAACCAATACGCGCAAAATGCGTTGTTGATATTAGAGGTTAACATTCCTTATGTACTAGGAATCTATCCTGTGCATGGCCGATGTGGGATATGTGTAGGGTGTCACAAGCACCCCCTGTTTGGACCACCGTCCTCAATGAGCCCAAAAAGTCACCATCCTTGGTGAGGTATGTCCCACACCTCGAATGGCACATGAGTTGCTCTGATACCATTTTGTAACATCCGACCCCTCATACCAACAATATTGTCTGCTTTGCCCACAAGGAGCTCACAGATTTGCTTTTGGTTGCCTGGGTGAAAACTTTCTAGGGAGGTCACCTATCCCTGGATTGCTCCTACCTGAGCATGCTTAACTGTGGAGTTTTCCTCTCATCCATAGCCAATACCCCTAAAACGTGTTGTTTATATTAGAGGTCAGACATTCATTATGTACTAGGAATCTCTCTTGTGCACGACCGATGTGGGATATGTGTAGGGTTTTACATTTGGGCTTATGTGGTTTCTTATGTTGTTTGCCCTTGGCACATGCCATACATTTTTCATTCACAGAGAAATATTTTGAAGGAAGTCCCGTAACAAAATTGTTTTTGGCTAATTAGTTTATTATTTTAAAATTAACATGGACCAATCGGCTATGCCATAACAGAGACTCAAAAGTGGAAGCTTTGGAAAGAAGACATGTGGCAGTAGACTTTGACTCTCTTGAATTCATATCAAGAAGATATGTATCGTGCTTTCGTGGAGCACGCATAAGTACCAATTTCTAGAATATAAATCTAAGATTTTAAAAATACACATTTATCGGATTTAAAAAAGACCGGAATGTCTTTATCGCAAATTTGTGAGACACTCAAGAGATTAAACGCCAGCTCGGGGACATAGTTAACTTTCTCGAAAGTTAAAGAACCATTGGATACTTCTCCTTGACCAATCATCTTTCCACCTTTTTTGTCACCAGCAAAAGCTACATAACCTCCATTTATAATCCGATAATTGGTCAACAAATCTTTCAGCCCCGTCATATGTCTGGAGCATCCACTATCCACATGTCATACACTATTTACAACCTTAGTGGATGACTCCTGCAACCATATAAAGAACAGATTAACCAGGTGAGATAGGAATCCGAGTTTGAACAATTTTGGCTTTAGGAGAGACAAATTTCTTACAAAAGAAATTATTAACAAATTTTGTTAATTTATTTACAAAAGAATTCCTATTAGCATGACCATGATGTATTGTAGGACAATTCTTGACTAATTGATCCTCTTGGCCACACCTGAAACAATGTGGTTTGTGTCTATGTTTGTTATGTAATGAGATAGGAATGTGATCAATATGAATTTCCTCATCACATTCAGAAACATTAGAATCAATGTCACTATATGTCTCATACATCCCACGAGGTTTGTATTTATGTGAACAAGAATTATTATTTACAGAATTAGATGAATGATCATACAAAGTACAAGTAGTACTAGTACCACTTGTGCTAGCTTCAGATGAAGTTGCTGCTCTTTCATTTGATAAAGAAATATTCGTTGGAGTAAAAGATGGAATTGGATGAGAAAAGAATTTGTCAAAACAATTTGATTTATGTTTCTTGTTATTCTTTGTAGTTTGATCAGTTGCACCATTAACATAATCAGAACAAGAAACATCATCACATTGTACAAAATTTAAAGATGAAATACAAACATCATGAGAACATGATGAGAAAATGTATGTTATAGGTTCACTAGAAACAAAAACATAATTTAAACTAGATTTATGATCTAAAACAAAATTCTAAATATCAGGTGTACTAATACTAGTGCATCCAAGCTCACTAGTTGGTCCATAGTCGTAGTCCTCACGAACATACTTAGGATTAACACCCTCTAAACCTGCAGACATACTGTTAGTATCTGTTTTGATCAAACCATTAGAAGGATGAGGAACAAGCATATAAGAATAACAGTATGTACTAAGTGGAGGATAAACCTTAAGATTTTCATATCCTAATCCCATTTTAATCCTAGCTCCCCGTTGAGATTTACATAAATCATCATGTTTCATTCCAGATATGGTCCATTTCTCTAATTTTGACTGAATTTTGCTTATTTCAAATTCAAAAAGAGCAACTCTTTTAGTCAAAGTATTAATCTCAACATTTCTTTCCAAAACAATTCATTTTAAGTGATCATTTTCTTTCAAGGCCTCGTTTAGTTTAACAAAATATTTTGATTCATTGATTTTAAATTCTTCATTAATTCTTTTTAAATATTTCTCATTATCAATTAATAAGTGATTAGCTTTATAAATCCCAAATAATCTAATTTTGAATCAGAAGAGCACATATCCTGAATTACCTCATATGGAAGTCCCATCACCACCTTTTCTGCTGCTAATGCCTTTTCACATTGGCACACCGGAGTACTTGACTTGCTTTCCTCAACACTGATAGTAGAATCATCATATTCTTTTTCCTTCTTTAGTCTTTCAGATTTACCTTCTCTCATCCTCTCATCCTTCTTTTCTTTCTCTTTCACAGACAACTCAGCCTTATCTTTGAATTCCTTTAATGGATAAAATTCATCTTCACAATCTGCCTTCCCCTTCCCTTTAACAATCTCAACCAATAATCCATGATTAATCTTAGTCCTTGTCTCTTCAACCTCTACACTCTAGTCAAAGTTAGAAATCAAGGCAGTCTCTTATTTGTGATTCACATCTTCCTTTTCCCTCTCAGGGGTTAATAGTGGAACTCTTGAGTTACCAGAATCAATGACAATTGGTGACGGACATTACGTTTAAAATTTCACAATTGTTTACAATTGAAGCATCTCAGTTTGGACTTATCAAATCCAAGTTTTGAATTACCTTCGAAGTTCTTACGCCCAATGCGCTCCATAAATCTCCAAGCTCTAAGAGTCAACATTGCCATTTTCCACTGAATGTTAGTTTCTTCTAGATCATCAGGATCCACCTGATACATATCCTCCATTGTCATTCCTTTCCCTTTCAACTCTCCAGCCACAAGTGTTTAATAACTTTGAACAAACATTCCAAAAAGAGCCATTGTTTCTGATGGAACTGAAGTTTCAACATTCGCCTTAGTATTAGCCTGATCACTCCCAACACTAACATTTCCTCCTGAAAAATTACTTGTATTAACTCCTCCTTGAATTAAAGTCTGCATTTGAGAGCTTGCAGTGGATGATAGTAAAGCAACATTTTGAGTAAAACCAGATATAGGAATCATGGTCTGGTTAAATTTCCGTCTCTTCATTTCCAACTCAAAGGATTTAAGCTTATTGATAATAACCATCAGCTTCTAATCTGTGAAGCCTCTTTCTTGCATAACCATTCTCACCTGAAGACTCCACTGAGGTGGGAGAGAGTCTAGTAGCATGTTTACTTGTTCACTGTTGGAAAGTTTTTCATCGAATTTCCTTAAGGTGCTTGAAATTGTCAAAAAGCATTTTGTGAGACCTGTGAGACTCTCATTCTTGTATCCTATAAAGGAATTGAATTAGTTCTCTGCTTGAATGCTATAATCCTTCACCAGTTCATCATTACCATCATAGAACTCACATAGAGCACCGTAAAGGGACGTAGCAATTTTATGCTCCGCAAATCGATTATAGATGTCTGGTGCCAGATAGAGAGTTAATGCACCAAAAGCTTTCTAGTCACGATCGATCAGCTTCAGATCCTTTTCAGTGAAAGTAGACGAGTCCTTATTTTGAGAGAAAAATCACCAACAGTGACAGTTGGTATGTGAGGACCAGAAATAACCAATTCCTATTGGTTGTGGTTGGTGTAAAAGAAGAAAGCTTTGAGACATCTCTTCCAATCCTCGAAATTATCCCCGTTAATGAGTCTCGGTGGCCTATTGGGAGCAACACTTTCATGATCGGCAAGAGTGAGTGAGGATAACTTTGATATGGTAGTTTTGCTGGGAATGATGTAATTTCGGCAAGAGAAGAAACAATTTCGCTGAAAATGAAGTAGTTTCACTGAAGAAAGGTAATTTCGTAAACAATTTCGCTGAAGAAGCTAGTTTCGCTGAGTTGTTGTAATTTCGCAAACAATTTCGGCACAAAAAAGCTTGAACTTTCGTTCAAAATTACTTTCGGTAGCAATTTCGCTTGTTAAACCATCACAAGCACCAATGAACTTTCGTTCAAAGAAACTAGTTTCACAGAACAACAAGAAACAATCTCAATAATGATAACACCAATAGTTTCGCAGCAAGAATCTCTAGTTTTGCTGAATGAACAACTAATTTCGCTGGACGAAGCTTGAACCCTTTTTCAACAAGAAAACAATATGAAATCATCAAAAACTCAATGGATTTGAGATATGATGATTAGCAGAGCTTCCCCAACCAATAACCAGGAAAACTCAATCAAATTTCATGTCAAATACACACTAATTTGAACTGAAATTGATGAATACTTGATATTGAACAAAAACAACCAAAAACTCAACAAATCAGGAGCACTAAGGCTCTGATACCAAATTGTTAATCCAGGATAATCACACTTGAATTAAATCATGAAGATTATAGATGAAAATATGATAATCAGAATCAAACCCCTTTGATCTAATATTGATTGCATATAATTTGTACAAAGTGGAAAACCCCCAATCAATTAGTCATTCAACCATTGTCAACGCTAATTACAATTAACCTATTTATATTCTAGACTAATATTCACTAATTGCACTTAACCCCCTAGACTTAGGCTAATTAATAGAAATTACATATAAAGCATAAAAATGACTAAAACAAGATAAAATATATTTTGTTCACACAAAATATATTTATTACAAAAAAAATCCTAGTCATCTAAATCTTCAACGTCTCGTCTTGGTTCTTTGACTCGAACGTGTCGGGCTTGATGTTTGTGTTGACTTTGACAAAGACGTTGACTTTTGTTGACTTTGATTGTGTTCATAATATAGACTATCTTGCACAACTCCAACAATGACATGGCCCTTGGAAAACATTCCTCAAAGAGACTCTGAATGAAGGATTCTATAGAGTCCACATCAATGTGAACTTGAGGAAGTTGCTGAGCATGAATAATTGCAAGTGAAGATTGTGAGTCCTCAAAGTCCATGCTCTATGAAGAATTCCAAGATTCTATGATTGTAATGGCATTCTCCCCCTTTTTGGTAGCATCACCGTCTTGAATAGGTGAGCAAGGAGTTAGGTCAATCACATCCATAGGTTCTTGTGTTCCTGGATGAGCTCCTCTTAATGGTATCCTAGCTAGTTTCTCCTTAAGATAAGATATCTAAAGTTTCT
>BJCM01266365.1:1524-21950 GCA_018326385.1 Flaveria bidentis | reverse complement strand
CTTTAGGTTGTGGGTAGAGTCAACGTGGGAATAAATAAAGGAGTGGTGATCCATGATCTCCTCCATGTGAGTAGTGGGTAGTTAAGCTATGTTATTTATGTTTATGTTTGTAATGCAATGGTATGAAAAAAAGTAATTACAAGTTATTCCCTTCCACAATTCTTTCTCTTAACTCGATCAGCTCAATCCAACCACATCAGAACTATAATATCTTTTTACAACACGCAACTCTCACATTCATCCATTGTTTTTTAAAACTGAACTGGCCGGATAGTTAAATTGTCGTCTTAGGAATTCATTGATTGAACCGATCAGTTTGGTTGAACCAAATTAAAAGCCGTAAGCGTCATATAAAAAAGTAATCTTGTTTTTTTTAATATCTAGTTCAAAACAAAATATGAAAATATTATATGTTTAAGGTGTATTTACACTTTTAACACAATACTAACACTTAATTACCTAAAATATGTATTATAAATTATTAAATTAAAAAAATGAGATCTGGTAAGGAAAAATATAAAAATGATTTGAAACTCGATCCGAACACCATTCTGGTTCAATTGGTTCACCAGTTCGACTGGTAATTAGCTAGTTCAAATGAAAACAGTTTAAATACACACACCAAGGGCCGTTCTATGACCGGTTTTCAGTCCAACCGACCAGTCCGGTATGGTTGTATAAATATTATCCAACTAACCCTACTCTTAATTTATTGTGATAACTGATTTACATAAACACATCATAGACGAGACTTGATACCTTAACTTTAATAGGAGCTTTGCCATAGACCAAGAACCACATACTATTTTTTTAAACGACTAATTAGATCATAAACGGGCTATTGGCTCACCCGCCCATCTTCATTACTTGGGTACAAAACATTCGGGCACTAGGCCGGCACGTTTACAACGAGAAGCTCGTACATCAGTCTGTGCTCATCATTACATATTATTTATTTTGTTTTAATTCATTTATTAAGACGCGTTTGATTAAGTCACATGTAGGGCCGATTGTGGAGACTCAATAATTTTGTGCCATTTAGGGTTTGAATGATTCAACCAGAGCATGCAGCAATATTTTATAAATTTAATACATGCTATTATTTGTCTGTGAGAACTTAATAAACATAAAGGAATGTTACTATAAAAAGTAATATTTTTGTTCAAGATGTACAAAGTAAATATGCAAGAAGAAGCATTATGGGTAGTCACGTCTTTGCAAGAAGTTAGCGTTGTCCATGCACGAATTATTCATGGACCGTCTCCTAGATATCAATGGCCTTTTGTGTGTTCATGATGATGCCCTTGATGGATACATGTAGCCAAGCTTTTAGAAGAAGTTAGATGTTGTTTGGTAACTTCTGAATAATTAAGTGTTACACCAATAAGAGGTATTAATCATTAAGTGATGAACTATTAAGTGCTAGTATATGGTTTAACTATTAAAATGCAAATATCTAACCAATTCAGATAAGATGTCTTAACAATTTAGTATTAGAACTTTTAACCATTCAGCACTAGTATAATGCTTAACCATTCAGAGACAAATATCTAAACCATTCAGATATTTGCTCGCAAAACAAACAGTCTGAACCATTAAAAAGTTAATTAAAAGCCCTGGTCATTTGTAATAGTTAATTAAAAGCCCTGGTCATCTGAACTTTCACAATCAATAAATGGAGTTTCTTGGTAACTGTACTCTAGCCATATCGAATACATGCTAGAGTGATTGGTAGATTCTCATAAATATCAACTCACTTTTAAAAGTATGTGTGCTTAATATTTACCTCTTGTTTATTATCCAAACCCTTTTAGACTAAACAGTAAACCCAAAGCCACCAATTTCATCTGGCTTGTATCGTATCAAAAATCCACACCCTCATTCAGTGTAAATGACTTGCAAGTGGAGACTGAAGTACACATGGAACATGTAAATTCATAGTCATCACATTTGTCACTTGACAATGTAAAAGGTCACATTAGGTGATACATTAGAACATTACAGCTATGTAAAAGGTCACATGGCCCCATAATGTCACACTGAAAGAATCATGATCAGATCATGTATACCCTACAGACTACAGTTGAAAATTTAATCTGATACAACCAATGCAAGTTCTCATTTGGTGATATTTAGACACATAGATGTATCAAACAATGTTCTTGAAGACACATGCACATAACCTATGCTGCAGAGATAACGAAAACTTAATAAATAAATAAAGTACCAAAGAAAGCATGCCTTCGCAAAGATATTTTAGAGAATAAAGAACGTCAATTTGTTAATAACTATCATCATTTGTGCAAAAATGGTGAATAGTCTGTTGTTGCTTCGGTAATCATCCAATTCTAAAGCCAAGTGAAAGCAGAAAGAGTGCTCAACTTACCAACACAACAAAGAAGTTATACACTTTGTGCTTTGGGGGTTATATCTTTAGCTCCTGTGCCAACCTTCTCCTGTAGTTAAAAATGTTAAACAAGAAGAATCAAAGCATCAACAACAAGAAAGGCGAAGCATAAACTAATCTTTAATAAAATCAGCATAAAAACATAACCTTTATCAAAGAATTTCACATAATACATACTTACCATGCTCTCGTGTTCATAATAATCATCCAACGCCCACTGATATTTAGATTGATTCAACCCAAACCAATGTGCAAGATAGTCATCCAGACTTGAATGCACTGTTACAGAAAGGATGAACATAAACAACCATTAAAGATACTACATAATTACAAAAACCACTCTTTGGGCAGACTCATCACAAAGATCCATAGTAGTCAAAACCACCAAAAGCACCCAAGGCACAAAGGGTGAACCTTGAGCCTAGGCACAAGGCGCTTAAAAATCAAAGGTTTTTTAAAGCAAGACACGCGATATAAACATGCCATTTCCAGAGGTTTTAGGCTGATTTAAGCTAGTTTAGACGTGTTCGGGGCTACTTTAAGATGTTTTAGACTATCATGCAAAGATCCATAGTTCACAACTCAGACCACAATTACCTCTTGCCCCTTGAAACACATACATTAGGGAAAACCTACAATCAATCACCAATGTTATTCTATCTTCCAATTACTCTTGCTTTTGTGTTTTCCTATGAATTTCTACTTACAAAATCCAAATTTAAGTCTCACAACACACACAAATGACTCCAATCTGATAACACATACCAAGATGCACATCTACAACCTGAAACACATCACAAACACAAGCAAAACAGAATGAAACACAGCAACAAGAATACCATTCTGAAGCGTGCTAACAGCGTCCCAAAAGAAACCAAACTTCGAGCCGTACGATGATGGGGTCTTCTCGTAGTGAACCGGCGGCGGCTGAACGGGAGACCCATTCTTCTTCTTCAAACCATCAGAATCCTTCACAGAAGATGACTCCGGTGAAGATTTTTCTGTAGGAGTAATAAATACGGTGTAATATCCGATCTTTCCGATCACCGGCGGAGGTTTAGAGTGTTGTTTATCTAACGACATTATATCAAACTTCAAGAAGATGAAATTTGGATTTAACTTTTGAGATTGAACGAAAGGGGAAAAAGGGATCTTGATTAAAGATGATTAATTTGAGGATTTTTTATCGGAAAGCAATGGAGGTCGAAAGATGAGATCTTTGATGGTGTGCGGCAACAGTTTCACACAGATGCTTGTTGGGGTATCGCTTTGGGGACAGATTTACTAGAATGTTTGATTGATCTATTATTGTTTTCTTTTTTTACTAAGAAATATGATTATGTTTCCAAGATTTGTGTGTGACATTGGGAGATAGGCATGTGTTTTTGTTAAAGTGAATAAGTGATGATATCAATACATTTGTCTATTTTCTTTTAAACGATATGTATAGGAATTCTAAACTTTGCAAAATGGTAAATTTATACTTGTATAAATCACGGAAGTGTTTTTGTTATTCTGTGAAGCCTTGATGTGATTATTTTCTCTATTTCATTTGTGTGTTTTCGTTATTGTTTTCGTGACAAACACTAAGAGTTGATAAGTAGAAGAGTGGAAGACAAAATGTGTGATCCAAGTTGGACTTAGGGGTTCATTTTTGTTGAAATAACTTTCATTCATAAAAGATAAAGTAACTTCTTATGTCCACACGTTATGACGAAATTAGTTTTGAATATAATACGTAAAGAAAATATGAGAGATTATAGCAATGGTAAATTTAGTATTATATAAAACATTATATACTCAAAGTAATAATAAAACCACATTTTATTTGATTTTAAGTGAAATGTATATCTAATCCTAGATGAAGATATATTGAATTGCACTAAATTTACCATAGTATCATATATGAAAGAATTTTCACTAGTATAACTTTGGTGCGTATATATATTCTTTACCTTTGCAAGCTGAAGGCCAAACAAAATGTTGGATTGCATCATTACACCATTCTGAAACGTGAAAATAAAAAGGTAATATATCATTATCTCATATTATTGTATATGAAAGACAAAGGTAAAAGACAAATAAACAATACGGTTTCACAAATTCAAGAAGAAAAAATATAAAATATTATAAAGCATTTATAATTTTACTTTATAACTTTTAAAAGTTAAAGAGTATTAATCCAAACCGTTTAGTATTACTTTTTTCATAACCTAATTCTATATGAAAGTTAGATACATAAAGCAAGAGATGATCACCATCTACATAAAAGTGTTTATAGAATTACAGAGACAGATTATTTGTTGACTTTAATTCTATATGTTTATTCATAAATATTGAAAGTATTAAATTTTGCTATCAGGTTACGCATGTACAATTCTAAAATTCCACAGTCAACAACTAAGCCATTGGTCCGTAAGGTCTCTTTTTTTAATAAAAAGAGTCCTTTACATGGGTTTTTGGGAGTGATAGGCAATCAGCCCAGCAAGTGACCCAAGTATGATCATTAGTTTCAAACATTGAAACTGTGTTTTAAGAAGGTGAACATGAAGGTTCACATGCTTCCCCAACACTAGAAATATATAGAAAACAAACAAGTTAAAGCGCATACGACACAATTTTTACAACCTTATATGCATGTCCTTCCAAAAGATCCATGCCAAGTTTTAGAAGTATTATGACATTCACATAAAACATTATCAATAGTTTTGGCATGCGAACCACATAGCAGGCATACAATTGAGTTAACATCAATCCCAAACTTACTTAGGTTCCATCTCGTTGGCCGGTAACCAATCATATAACTCACACCATGCACATATTAACCTTCTTAGGAAGATTTTCATCTCGTCTTCATATCACTAACGGGAAATTAAGGAAATACTATCAATATAATTTCAGAGCGATCTAATTGTGAATTATGCATTTTAAATATGTATTTTACTAGAAACCTCAAAAGACTTTCCGTGAAGAATTAAATGCCAAGATATGAGTTATTCGGCATCATCACCGTATATATATGTCATACATGCTGGTACTAAACAGATCATGTTCTCGGATTGTTAGGTTTAACCCGGCACAAACCTGAAAATTTTACACGAATCCAAACACGACCCACACTCGGAAATTGTGTCAGAAGTGTCAACCCAAACACGACATGAAAATTTATGGATTGACGTGAAAACGACCCGGATTAACCTGAATTTTTTTTTATATTATTCTTCACATATAAATACATTAAAATTACTATTTTTAACAAAAAATACCAATTGATATAAAATATTTTTATTTTAGTTATGACATTTTATGCCAATTTCCATTTTAAGTTCTATAATTTGAAATAAAGCGCAAAGAGAATTTTTGAAGTTCTTTAAGATTTTTTAAAGCTGTGAAGTCGTTTAAGAATTGATTCACCCTTAATATGATAAAATGTTTCATATTGTGAATGGAGGGTATCTTTCTTATGCTTCTGATTTTATCACTCCTTTCACAGAGAGTATGAAGTATCTTCCACAAGAAATTTGTTGTTTTGTAGTTCTCATACATGATTAATATTTTTCAGGTAAAGCCATACTAAGTAGATTGTATGCTCCAATATCGACTTTAACCTTTTTGACATCCTCAAGTGATAGATCTTTTGTACTTATGGATTGATTATTGTTATTATAATTTGACCCAAGAGCAGGTGGAATATAAGGACCTTCAGTTATTGATACCCATAAGTCTGAATCAGTGTAATTCACATGATTCTTGAATTTGATTTCCAGTATTTAAAATTCACTTTAGTTTCCAACTTAGGAGGCTAGTATGATGATTCACTGGCAAAGTTGCTCATTTTCGTCGAAGTATAAGAGTTAAACTAAAACAAAGATCCTTTTTAATGAACTAATTTATGACTAGAACTTAATTATTGAATAACTAAGTAATAAAAGTCACAAATCAATCAATCCGCTTAATGATTATTAATATCAAATCAAATACTTTGTTAATGTGTTTGTACAGCCGATTGAACAGATGATGAATATCAATCGATAACACAAATCTATGTTTCAATTAATTTGAATATAGATCAATGTTAACCGAGCAATCTAATAGTACTCGCTGAAAGACGATTCAACATTTTATTGTTTTATATATTGATTCACACCAAAATGAGTTTACTCAAAATCAGTAGATCTAATCAGAAAACTAATAGATCTAATGAAAAACAAATCAGTTAAACAATTCCAAATCAATGAGTATTTGGCTCTGATACCACCTATGAATCCAAGGATCGTAATCAGGAATTATCAATGTTAGATTGAATTTGAATTAATGATCATGGAATTATCACTAATCGTTATTTAATTGATAGAAGTAATAAATATCAAACACAATAAATATTAATGATGAAGAATGTAATAATTTCAATACAATAATAAAGGAACAAGATTTTATTTAAAAGTATTTCATTAAAACTAATTAATGAGTACATAAGAACAAAAATAATTGCTATTGACGATGTTTGTTGTGATTGTATTTGATGATTTTGATGTAGCGGCTGCTAGGGTTTATGTGCTTGATTGATCATGTGGATTTATGTGATGTTAGGTATTCTGTCATCCTCTGATGTGTAACCTAGGACAGGTATTTATAGGCTCAGTGTTTATGTTAAGGAAATAACAAATCTCTTGGAGTTTATGTTTAACTTATTGACGAATGACTTGATGATGCAAGCACAAGTGTTTTTGGTCTTCCGCATGATACTTTGTCTTCCACGGATATTTTGTCTTTTGTAGGAATATTCACTTGAATACAAGTTGTTCATCCGTGGATCTTTGGTCTTGGCACTCCCTTGACTTCATCTGCACCGAAGTGTTTTTTCGTAGTGGATCCTTGGATATATTTCTTGTAAGACAATTATCTACAGAAGAACAAAAATGTTCATCCGTAGATATTTCTTACACTTAGTCAATTTCTAAAAGTGACCAAGTATGATGTTAGAACCTGAAATCATACATATAAATCAACACAAATACGGGTTAACCTGTATACGTAATGCATACATTATAATAATGAATTACAAGACTTTATTACAAAATATTAATTAAAGTCCTAAGCCTATACAAAAGGATCTAGACCTATTTTTTCTAGATCTAACATGGTACATGCTTCTATGGTCAACTAGAGGACATCTTAGAGATAAGTTCATAAGGGATTACATGGTGGTACTATCTTGCTGTTAATGGTTCGACACTTCGCGTAAGGGCGCCATAAATAAAAAGAACAATATTGTCGCTATTGACATCACACATACGTCTTGGAATGACCAACCCTACATTTTGGCCACACAAGCTAAACAAGTGTTCTATCTAGAAGATCCTTCGAAAATAGCCGACAATTAGAGAGTTGTTAAAGATGTTCACCATCGTAGAGTTTTGGATCATCCAAGTATCACTATTGTTGATGACATAGATGTAACACCAGATTATTCTTAGAAGACTCAAACGAATGAATTAAGCGAAGAAATAGAAAGAAAAGCTATTTAACCCAAGTTGAGGGGTTAAAAGTGTCAAAAGGACAAAATGTATGAAAAAATGGGTGTAAGAGGTGATAGTCGCCCATGTTGTCTGCCTACATCTTTTCATTTGGATATTTCTAGAGAGAGAAAGTGAAGGAGAGAAGAAACTCTCAGGTTGAAAAAGAACAGACAGAAAGTGTGAATTCAATGTAAGAATTTGTGTGTTTATGGTGTTCTTAACTGGTTTCATCCTCGGTTGTATGCTTATGTGTGTTTGTGTGTGTTCGGGTGTGTGTTTTGGTGGGTTTCTAGGTGTGAACTTGTAGCAAATGGGTTTGAAGGAAGTCTTACCCAAAGAGGCTGCAAAGGTGAGTTCTAGAACCCTTTTTTACTTGTTTTAACTGTTTTGGGGCTGGAAATGCATGTATGAACGTTTTAATTAAAATGGGTTTTATACTCGTGTGTATATTTGTGTGTATGATGTGGGTGGGGTTTGATTTTGGGCTATGTATGGATTTTATGATGTTATGGTTGTGTTTCTATGGCTTAGAATGTAAGATTTAAGCTTAGAACATGATAGGTGATGTTTGAGCATTGAAATCTGATGTTTAGGTGCGAATGAGGCTGCTCATGCTCCCAAATAGGGCTCATGCGCCTAAGTTTTAGAATTTGCCTAAGTGTTCCCATACTCCCAAAACTTCATGCGCCCAAATAGGGCTCATGCACCTGAAATGTCCTCATGCGCCTGGATGGCCATGCGACTAAAGTCAATACGGATGAAGAGTCTGCTGGAGGAGAGCTGATTGTTCTTCCGCATTGACAAATGCGAAAGACTAGAAGTGATGCGGACAAGTGCTGCTCTTGCGTATTGACAAATGCGGAAGACTAGAAGTGATGCGGACAAGTGTTGCTCTTGCGCATTGACAAATGTGGAAGACCAGAAGTGATGCAAACAAGTGTTGCTCTTGCGCTTTGACAAATGCGGAAGACAAGAAGTGATGCGGACAAGTTCTGCTCTTGCTCATTGACAAATGCGGAAGAGTAGAGGACATGCGGATAACAGATTTTGTTCATCCGCATTACCCAATGCGGATGAACCACATACTAGTGCGGATGACCCTCCGAGTCTAACTCATCCATATTTGCTAATGCGGATGAGCAAGAGGAAATGCGGATGAAGACAGTTTATATTTTTCTGATTTTGGAGAAATGGGTAGATGTGGGCCTTGACTTGAAAGGTTCCCGGGGGTTCATGTAAGTTGATTTTTGGGGGTCATAGGTGATATGATGGGCATGTATGATGATGATGCTGATGTATGATTGTGGTATGATGGTATGTATGATGTATGTTACGTATGTATCATGGTGCCTTGTATGATGACGTTTGTATGTTCTTGTTGATGTTTCTTATTATGATTGTCTTCCCGTGGCTTTACTTGTATGTTAATGAATAAAATGAAAAGTATTATGTAACATAAAGTGGAAGATAAAGAAAAAGGAACATAATGATAGAATGCATGCATTAATGAAAGAGAACGTAAAGAAAGTCTTGCAAGCCTTGTATGTTGATTCATGCCCAATAAAGGGTGTTAGTTCAATGGTGTGTGGGTTAGCTACCCCAGAAGGATGCCCACTGGGGTCCGTCTTAATGACCGACCATTTGTATAAAACCTTTGTCGCTTACCCTAGGTACTGTGGTCAGGCCACCGGTCACAAATGTATGGGGGTCTATGATAGACCTTGGCCTAGTACCCGCTTTATGCATGACGGTGGGGTATAGCACATGGCAATAGTACACCTGAATTTACCCTGGTACTGTGGTCAGGCCACCAGGTGCAATGTATAGGGTCTATGATAGACCTCGGCCCAGTACCTGCTTTATGCATGACGGTGGGGTAAAGTTCATGGTTTTGGTATGGAATGTAAAGAAGTAATGATGAGCATACGTAATGAATGGTAAGGAAGATAATGAATGATAATGAGGACGTATGATGATAAATGAATGGAAGTTAACAAACGAAGATGAAAGATAATAATGTTATTACCTATGTGTGCGTATGATGCTTGATCGCGTAAGAATGTCAAGAAAGTTTTGAATTGGAAGTAAAAGTATCTCATTTTATAAAAATAAAACTCACTCAGTAACGCTGACTTTTATGTGTTTCTAGTTGGCAGGTAAAGGTTGCTGAGGATGGCACGGGGTGGCTACTTGGCTCGTTTTGGATGACATCTACTTTTATAATGTTTTTGTGTTGTACTGCAACATGTATTTTATAATTTGATAACAATGTATTATTTTGCAAAAGCTTTTATAATGAAATGAAATGGGTGTTTAAATGTTTCCTCTGTAATGTTTTTAGTAAGTTAATGTAAATTATATGTTTTATGTGTGATGATTGGCTAGCTGTAAACGTCCCGGGAACGAGGCCTTACAAATTGGTATCAGAGCCTAAGTTTAAGTGAAATGGGTAAATTTTCAAAATAAAATTTAACTTAAACTGAAAATGGGACGGAAAGAGAAGGGATGCCAGTCTGAGTAGCTGCTTGTCATCAGGTATTTTCTTTAATGATAACTGATATTACGTGCGCATGTTATGTGGTTTATGTGCTGTTTGTAGATTTAGATACTGATGTAGTCAGGATAGGAGATGCTTGGGGTATGAAGAGTAAAGTAAGTGGCTAATCACAACTGGCCACTATAATTAGGGTCTTACTATACTTGACATAAACTGAGTTGTTCCCTTGAATGACCGTGTTGGTGTTTGAATCTTATAGTGTGTTTGAGGATGGCCGGTGGTAGATCATCGAAGGCTTCACGTGGTGGAGGTCGTGTTGGACGTGGTGTTTAACTGCGGCCCAAGAAAGGAAGGCCTAGAGCTAAAAGGGTGGTTCATGAAGAACCAAGACCCCTCACCCGGAGGGTGGAGATGATAGTGCCAACTTAAGGGCCTTAGTGAAGGAGACTGTTGTAGAGGAGGTGCATCAGGTCATGCAGACGATCTTACCATCTATGGTGACTGAAGTGATAAAGGCGGTACGGGAAAGGGAACAGAAAGAGAGGAATAGGTCCTCAGGGGGACGGGAGCGACCAGAGACTGAGACGGTTCTCTCTAATGATGAAGAAGAGGAAGAAGAGCCTATGTCGGAGGCGGCAGAGGCTACAACTACAGGGCTTTTCAAAGATACAAGCTCCCTACTTTTGATGGTAACGACGCTGTTGCTGCTGCTCACCGGTGGGTGAGAGAGATGGAAATTGTTCTTGATATCAGCGAGTGTCGGGAAGACTAGAAGGTGAAGTTTTCTGCCTACTCGTTTGTGGACTCGACTTTGTGCTGGTGGGACAATATTGTCCAATCTGAGGGTAGTCGGGCAATAGGAAGGATGAAGTGGGCGGAGCTAAAAAAACTGGTGATTGAGGAGTTTTGTCCTCACAGAGAAATAGATAAAGTTGAGAGGGAGTTCCTGTAGCTGGAGGCAGGAACAATGACATATCAGCAATACACCACCAAGTTTAATGAGATGGCACGGCAAGTGCCGGATCAAGTGACGCCCCTGTCATGAAAGATTAAGAGGTATATCTAGGGCTTGCCGGCAGACATCCGCAGGCACATGATCGCCACCCGACCAAGCACGTTCAGGTCGGTGATTGACCTGGCAGGGATGTTGTATGATGAGCGGGAAGTGGTCGGGCTGAGGTGAGTAAGGAAGGTGGGGGTGACCAGAATTGGAATGGGGAGAGGTTTGGTCGGGGTGGTGCTCCGACGAGTAACAAGAGTGCACGGGTGGATGACCGCCGTGTGGTCACATCTGGTGCGGGTCGAAGAGGTGCGGCAAATGTGGAAAGGAGCATATTGGAGAATGTAGGTTGGGATTGAATTTATGCTTTAAGTGTGGGAGGTCGGGGCATATAGCAAAGGATTATTTTGTGGCTAGATGTTTTAACTGTGGTGGAGAGGGTCACATGATCAGGGACTGCAAGAAGCCGAGGGCTAAGGGTTCCGGTGCGAAGAAGAATATGGTTGGGATGAAAGGGCAAAAGGCAAGCGCAGAGCCTTCACGATCACCAGGGAGGAGGCTAGGACGGACCCTGATGTGGTGTCAGGTACCTTTCTAGTAAATCAGATTCTAACTTCTATGTCATTTAATTCCGCTACTAGCAAGAGTTTTATTTCTGCTGCCTTTTGTGCTAAGTTGCCCATTAGGAGTAGAAGTATTCATGAGCCTTTTGATGTAGAAACTTCAATAGGTAAGTCTACCAGGATAACTGAGATGATAGAAAGTTATGATGTAGAATTTGAAGATCACAAGTTTCCTGTTAGACCGTTTGTGATGACCTTAGGGGGTTTTGATGTAGTCCTAGGAATGGATTGGTTGGCGGACTACGAGGCGAACATTGTGTGCCGCAAAAAGATGATTCGTTTGACAGCGCCTGACGGGAGTTCGGTGACGTGTAACACCCGGTTATTTTAAAAAGACAAGAAATGAAGAATAAAAAGAAAGAAAAACAATAAAGTCCAAGTGGAGGGACTAAAAGTGTCCAAAAGGACAAATTTTTTAAAAAGTTGGTGTAAAGGTGGGATGGACGCCCACCCTCACTTCACATCATCATCTTCATTCGGTTTAGAGAGAGAGTAGAGAAACTCTTGGCTAAAGAAAGAAGAAGAAGAGAAGGGAATTCAAGGTAAGAATTCAAGGTTTTTATGTGTTTATGACAGGTTTTATCCCGGTTATATGTTTATGTGCTTATATGTTTGTGTATGTGCTCGGGTGTGTGTGTTTGGTGGTGTTTTTAGGTGCTTGAACTCAATTGCAAAGGGTTAGAAAGGAAGAAATGCCCAAGTTGCATCAGGTGAGTTCTAGACCCCGGTTTCCACTTGTTTTGAACATCTTTGGGGCTGTTATAATGATTTTACAAAGTTATGTATGTTGCTCGTATGTAATATGCATGTTGAATGTTGATTCTTGAATGCTTATAGGTTGTTCATGTTTAGAATAACCATGATTAAGCTTAGTACAGATTGGTTGGATAATTGGGTTTGAAAACACACTAGAAACTTGTTTCACAAAAGGTTCATGCGCCTGAAACTGCCATAGAAGGATTTAAGTGTAACCCATGCGCCTGAACAATAGCCCATGCGCCTGAACAATAACCCATGCGCCCAAAATTGCATTAGAAATGTTGCACATGCGCCTGAACAGTGATCCATGCGCCTAGAAATATTAGTCGGACGACTAAGTGTAGGGCCATGCGCCCCAATAGTGCCCATACGCCCAAGTGGCTCATGCGCCTAAGTGTTCATACGCCCAAATAGTGCCCATGCGCCTGAATAGTTTATGCGCCTAAGTGATAAAATGATTAAGTGTTGGCTGATATGCCTATATAGTAATGAAACGCCCAAACAGGGCTCATGCGCCCAAATAGTGTCAAAACGCCTAAGCACTTAGAAAATTTTACAGAATTTTCTGGGAGTCTGTGCTTTTAAGGTTTTGACCGAGAGTTGACTGGGGCTTATTTATGATGATGTTTCATGCATGATTATGATTGCTTACGATTGCCTTATGATTGTTCCTTATTATTATTGCTATTATTATTATTACTTAAAGAATGTGACTTTACGTGGTACGTTTATTATCGTAACGTAAAGTATATTGTAATAATAAAGAGAAAGAGCAATAAAGAAAAGAAGAGGAACATTAATAAAATGTTAACAAGTCTTGCAAGCTAACAGGAGGTACACGACCATGTTGTCGTTAGCTTAACTGTGTTGCGGGTTAGCTACCCTATTATGCACACAGGGCCAATCAATTGAGATTGGCAGGACCTTTGTAGCGTACCCTGGGTGATTGGGTTGGCCTTGTATATAGTACACAGTTGACCCTTTTGAGGGATACAGTTGACCCTTTCGGGGGATATAGTTGACCCTTTCGAGGGATATAGTTGACCCTTTCGAGGGATACAGTTGATCCTTTCGGGGGATATAGTTGACCCTTTCGGGGGATATAGTTGACCCTTTCGAGGGATACAGTTGACCATTTCGAGGGATATAGATGGCCCATCACCCGTTTTCCATCGCGCATATAGTTGGGGTATTGCTCATTGGTCCATACAGAAAGTGAAAGATAAAGATAAAATTTTACAGAACATAGAAGGCATACACTAAAGAGAACGAACAATATTTGTTCATATAGTTAATGCGTGCTCGCATATACAGTAAATAGTTGTATTTTATAGAAAAGAGTATTTTCATATACAACATACAGAAAGTATTTTATTACTTTTAAAACTAGAGCTCACTCAGTAACGCTGACTTTTATACGTTTTCAGTTGGCAGGTAATTATTGCTGAGGATGGCATGAGGGTGAAGCTACTCGGTAGGGAAAGACCGGCATCCATTCGTATTTTATGTTGATGTTGTTTTGTAATGCAGTAAAATGATTCTTTTGTAACCAGTTAAACAATGTTGTATTGCTCAACCACAGTGGTTTGAATGAAATGAATGGTTTTTGATAAATTAGGGACTTACTATACTTGTCATAAACTAAGCTATTACCTTGAATGACCGCATGAGTGTTTGAATCTTATATTGTGCTTTTAGAGGATGGCTGGCGGTAGATCTTCAAAAGCCTCTCATGGTGGAGGTCACGGTGCTGCTCCGCGACCTAAGAGAAGGAGACCCAGAGTCGAGAAAGTGGTTCATGAAGAACCAGAGACCCCTTATCCGGAGGGTGGAGACGAGAGCGCCAATCTGAGAGCCTCAGTAAAGGAGGCTGTGGTGGAAGAGGTTCACCAGGTCATGCAGACGATTCTACCGTCTGTGGTGACCGAAGTGATCAAGGCGGTTAAGGAAGGGGAAAGGAAGGAAAGAAACAGGTCCTCGGGAGTACAGGAACAACCAGAGCCGGAAACGGTTCTCTCTAATGATGAGGACGAGGAAGAAGAAGAGCCTGCGTCGAAGGCGACCCTAGGCTGCAACTATGGGGCATTTATGAGATGCAAGCCCCCTACTTTTGATGGGAATGACACTTCTGCAGCTGCTCATCTGTGGGTGAGGGAAATGGAGGATGTCCTCGATATTAGTGAGTGTCGTGAAAATCAGAAGGTGAAATTCGCTACCCACTCTTTTGTGGACTCGGCGTTGTGCTGGTGGGACAACATTGCCCAAGCCGAGGGTAGCAGGGCCATTGGAAGAATGAGATGGCCTGAACAGAAGAAGTTAGTGATCGAGGAATTATGTCCTCACAGAGAGATAGACAAGGTAGAGAGAGACTTCCTGCAGCTGGAAGCGGGAACGATGACACACCAGCAGTACACCACGAAATTTAATGAAATGGCGTGGCTGGTGCCTGATCAAGTGACACCACTGTCACGAAAGATTAAGAGATACATCCAGGGGCTGCCGGCGGATATCCGTTGGCACATGATCGCTGCGCGGCCGAGCACTTTTAGGTCGGCGGTTGATCTGGCGGGTAGATTATACGATGAGCGCGAGATGGTGGTGGTTGAGGTGAATAAGAAGGATGGTGGAGGCTGGAACTGGAATGGAAAACGGTTTGGACGTGATAGAGCCGCTCCAAACAATAAGGCGGCAAAGGTGGATGACCGACGTGTGGTCACATCTGGTGTAGGGATAAAGAGGTGTGGCAAATATGGAAGGGAGCATACTGGTGAGTGCAGGATGGGAATGAATGTATGCTTCAGGTGTGGCAAGCCTGGCCATATTGCTAGAGACTGTAAGAAGCCGAGGGCGGAGAGCTCGGGAGCGGGGAATAAGAAGCCGGAAGAAGGAGGGCAGGGGGAAGGTGCTAGAGGTTACACTATGACCCGGGAGGAAGCCAGAGCCGATCCTGATGTTGTGTCAGGTATGTTTCTAGTAAACCAAACTTATGCCTCTGTATTGTTTGATTCTAGTGCTAGCAGGAGTTTTATTTCCAATACTTTCTGTGCTAAGTTGCCTGTTAGTAGTAGAAAGATCAGTGCACCATTCGATGTAGAAACTGCTATCAGTAAGTCCACTAGAATTACTGATGTGATAGAGGACTGTGCCATAGAACTAGAAGGTCATAGGTTTGCTGTTAGGTTACACGTGATACCCCGAGGTGGATTTGATGTAGTACTAGGGATGGACTGGTTAGCAACCTATGAAGCAAACATCGTGTGTCGCAAGAAGATGATTCGATTAGTTGCACCCTATAAGAGTTTGGTTACAATTTATGGAGATCGCGTTACTATGATCCCGAAGATGATTTCGATGGCGGTGGCGGGAAAATTCATGAGACGTGGGTGTAGTGCCTACTTGGCATACGTAAAAGATGTGGATGCGTCGGTACCGTAATTATCCGAGGTACTAGTGGTGTATGATTTTCCGGACGTATTCCCGGAAGATTTACCCGGCGTGCCACCGGATCGTGAGATTGAGTTCCAAATTGATCTGATACCCGGTGCTCAACCTGTTGCCAAAGCACCGTATCGGTTAGCTCCGACAGAAATGAAAGGGCTGATGGAGTAGTTGCTAGAGCTGCTCGATAAGGGGTTCATTAGACCGAGTATCTCTCCCTGGGTGCTCCGGTCCTGTTTGTGAAGAAGAAAGACGGTAGCATGAGGATGTGCATCGACTACCGTGAACTGAACAAGTTGACGGTAAAGAACCGATACCCCCTACCAAGAATAAATGATTTGTTTGACCAACTCCAAGGTGCTAGTTGGTTTTCAAGGATAGATCTTCGATCTGGTTATCATCAGCTGAAGGTGAAGGAGCAGGATATCCCTAAAACAGCTTTTCGCACGCGCTACGGTCACTATGAGTTCCTCATTATGTCGTTTGGTTTGTCCAATGCGCCGGTTGTTTTTATGGACTTGATGAATCGAGTGTGTCAACCAATGTTAGATAAATCAGTGATTGTATTTATTGATGATATCCTGATTTATTCGAAGAGCGAGGAGGAGCATGCCGGTCACATTGGGGAGGTGTTAGAGACCTTAAGAAGGGAGAAGTTGTATGCCAAATTCTCCAAGTGCGCATTTTGGTTGCGCGAAGTTCAATTCTTAGGTCACGTGATAAATCCCGAGGGGATTATGGTAGACCCTGCTAAGGTGGAGGCTGTGATGCAACGGAAGTCTCCAAAGACGCCATCCGAGATTCGTAGTTTCTTGGGGTTGGCAGGATATTACCGAAGGTTCATTTAGGACTTCTCCAAGATAGCCTCCCCCAATTACCCGTTTCGTGTACAATGTTCGGGGTAATGTACATGTCATCGAAAGTAATGAACGTACGAATGAAAGAATGAAAGTATGAACGAATGAACGATGAAGATAATAATGATATTATCTATGTGTACGTATGATGTATGATCGCATGAAAGTAAAACGATTCTAATGAAAGAAAAGTATGTTTTATTATAATACTAGAACTTATTTAGCAACGCTGACTTTTATGTGTTTTCAGTTGGCAGGTAATGGTTGATGAAGATGGCACGAGGCGACTACTCAGCTCTTTTGGATGACATCCATATTTATATGCTTTTGTGATGTAATACAACATGTATTTTGTAACTTGATAACGATGTATTGTTTTGCAAAAGCTTTTATAATGAAATGAGATGTCAATTTTGATAATTCCACTGCGAGGTTTTATGAAAGTTACATGTATTTGTATGTTTTATGTGCGATGATTGAACAGCTGTAAGCTTCCCGAGAACGGGGCTTTACAATGGTAAAAGAAACTTATTGAACTTGATAAAAAAAACAATGAATTAAAGAAGATATGTGAGTGAGATTTTTGAAGAATTATCAATTAAAAAGTGAGGCATAAAGCTTGCTTTTATCGTTAAGCTTAGGAGGAGGTTATGAATGGTGTTAATGATGAGTTACAAGTCTTTTATGATTAGAGTTTAAAATAAATATAAAATTAAATAATTTAAATAAATAAAATAATAATTACAATTTAAACTCTAAATTTAATTGAACAATTTCTTTTTTTATTAAATCTTTATAGACTTTATAAAACCAATTTGAATAATCAATCAGATTATTTATTTGTTAATTTTATAACTTTTATAAAACTTGTAAACTTTATAAGTTGATTATTTATTTTCAATATTTAAAATTCATAATTATTAATAAAACTTTATAAGTTTATTAAAATTCATTTTATAACTTTATAAGTTTTAATAAGTCTTTTTTATTTAGTTATTTGTTGTAAAATAATTAATAAAACTTTATAACTTTATGAAAAAAATTATTTAGAAATCCATAAATTATTACAAATTTTTTAGATGATTAATGAATAACTCACAATATTAATTGAACATTTAATGCATTTGATCTATTAAAATTATAAAAATAATTTAATAATTGAAGTTCAAAATGGGTTCGGTTTTGGGTTTATGATTTTGAAAATAGACGGATGTTACAGTAGGCAAAGCGGATCATATTGATGGTATGAGAGGTCGGGTGTTACAATTCGTAACAAGCAAGGAATATCACAAGTACTACAATGCAATATTGATGACGTATACCTTTGCATGCGTCCGCTTCCACCAACGAAAGAACGTTGTGAAGATTTAAACCATCATAAGTATTTTTTTTTTTTTTTTTGTGACTATGCATGGTGGTATTTTCCTATTAATGATATTAGGATTGCTTGTGGCATTCCCTTTATTGGAGGCGGTTGTCCTAACGTTTTGTAGACAATTTACTTTCTTTTTAAATAAGATGTATCTTCTCTCTTTCCCTTACACATACACTCATTCTCATATAAATATAGTCTTTCTTGAATGGAATTTTAGATTTTTTAGATTATGAAGTTCAGAAAGCAATGCCCTCTCCTTGTATAGTAGTTTAAATGTAAATCCATTTTATTACACCATAAGTTGGTGGAAATAGAGGGAAAATTCAAACGTGGTAAATTAAAATTTTAGACAAATTTGATTCTAAATCCAACTTTTACTTTTTTACTTTTATTACCAATGATAGTCATAAAATTAAATTACACTAAATAAATTAGAAAACATAAAAGATAAATCAGGCCTAAATAATGATTTCTTTTACAACTTTTGTTATTATGTACATGTGAACACTATTATGTTATATTTAATTCTAGAAAAAACGTAATATTAAAGTGTCATTATTGCCTACTTTTATTATATAAAACATAATAATAAATAAAAGAACAATATTAAAACTAAACAATTTTCTAGTATCTATATGTTTTATGAAAATTAAATAAATATAAATATTTGTGTGTAGTGGAACAAAGGTCTTGTAACATAAATTACCTTTCTAAATAAAGTTTGTTACATTTTATTTTATATTAGATTATAACATATTGTATTACGTTATATGATAATATATGATAATGTTTTATATTATCATATATGATAATATATGATAATGTATTATATTACATTGTGTTGTATCACATATTATAATGTATAATATTTCATTATATCATTATCATATTGTATAATATAGATTTAATTACATAAATAGTTTATATGGTTTATATAAAATAACAGGTTTTGATACTAAGCAAAAAAGTAACAGGTTTGAGTACTCGCTTTTAATTTTATAACAAAGTTGAGTATTAACACTAATAGATGTTAGATTTTCTATTAAGTTCAAGGGTATTTTAGTATTTTCATATTATAAGACTATTTATGTAACTAGAGAGACTATTTATGTAATTAGAGGGACTATTTGTGTAATTTAATTAATAAATATATTTATACATCACACATACACACACATACTCTTAATACATAGAATATATATATATATACACACAGACATATACATCGATATACCTTTATTATCATCACCTTCGCCCAACACTGTTGCAATCACCGTCGGCAACCATCGTCAGCCACCACTAGTGTCACCATTATCATCAACATTAGCCATCTTCGATACCTTTATTATCATCGCCATTAGCCATCATCATAAATCCCCTTCGTTTTCCCCTGTAAAACCCTAATCTCCAACCTATCATCAGTCGTGACCACCATCGCCAGCCATTGAACCACCAGTGCCAACCATTGAATCGCCTCTACTGTAACATCTGCCCATTTTAGAAAATAGAAACCCAAATCCGAATTCGTTTGGGTCAATTTTTGGAAAAATCAAATACGTTAGTTAGAAATTTAATTTATTTTAATCCTTTAAAAACAATAATAATACTATTTATTCAACTTCCATTTATTAAATTAATTCATGGTAATTTCATGATTTATAGAATGAAATTTTATAAATTCATGAAGTTTATTTGTCACTTATGAGTTTTAATTATAAAACTAAAATAAAGGATTAAAATACAAGATCATTATTTTTATAAATATGTAAGGTCTATAAAATATTATTAATATTTATAAGATTTTAAATATTCAATTAAAATAAATAATCAAATTAAAAGTTCTTATTAAATTTATAAAGTATACAAAGATTTAATAGAAAAGAAGTTGCTAAATTAAAATTAAAGTTTTAATAAATTTAAAGTTTAAATTATAAGTATTCTTTTATTTATT
>BJCM01266364.1:0-13809 GCA_018326385.1 Flaveria bidentis | reverse complement strand
GAAATCACTATGAATTAATATTTACTGTGAATAGACTAGCTATCTATTACAATGCACTTCTTTTATATGACTACTGTTAAACTGTTTATGTTTGAATAACTCTCTTGAACTCACCAACCATTGTGTTGACATTTTAGTATGCTATTCTCAGGTCAGTAACCCGCTTGCCATAGGAGCACTACACGGTTGCACATGCATCATAAGACTCAGTTTTCAAGACAATATATTTGTTTTCAATGTTTTGTATTGCTCTTTGGGTTGGCACATGTTTTGCCATAATATACATATCTATTTCTTTGGGTTGTTTTTACAATACGCTTCCGCACAGTTTCCAAGTTTTTACTTTGGTTGATTTGGTTTAATTATTGCATATAGAGTCGTTCTGAGTAACTATTGACTGTGATCCTGGTTTGTTCACAGGCCTCGCGGTTAAACTCCGCACGTGGATTTTGAGGGTGTGACAATTGGTAAAATAATTAATACTATTAATTAATTATTTTATACTTGATAAAAAAATTAATTGAATATTTAATTATCTAAAAGATTTATAATATATTAACTTAAAATGATTTGAAATAGTTTGAGTTTGACTTAAAATAATATTTTTTTTAAAATGTTAACACTTATAAATGAAATCACAATTTTTCTATGACATTTATAATTATTAAAAGATAATAAAAGGTGAAATTAAAACTTTTTCTAATTTTCAATAAATAAATAATAGTTTTTGAAAAAGATTTTATTAATAAATATAACTCGTATTAAGCACTAGCGTTGCAGCTGGAGCGTAAAATCATACCAATTAACACCAATGACACACCAACTCCAGTGACCACCAACACAAAAAAAACTCATATTAAAAAATAAATAAAAAACAAAAAAATAAAACTAAATGAAAAATAAAGATAAAAACGTTATGCTACACAAAAGAAATATAAACCATATAACATAATTAGTAAGTCGATCTAAAATCAACGCGTTGGAATGAGGTCGTTAAACAGGAAAAAATAAACGTAAACATTGAAACAGACATGCACACTACTCACAAAATTTAAACGGAAACACAAATCGAAAAAAATAAAATATGAAACATACAGGGGATTGAAGTTGAAAGTAAAAAAAAATTAGAGTTAAATTGTAAAAGAATTAAAAATATTGGTTAAAATAAAAATTAAAGACTAAAAAAACCAAAAGTTGCATTAATTGTCGTACATGCGTTAAATGGTTGTAAGCCTTGCTTAAACACTTGAACATGCAAAATATATTAATTTTTTGCTAATTTAATAACATATTAATATGTCTTCTAAAATTTAAAATACAAAAAAATTTATATGAAAATAATATGTGGAGGTCCGATTCGAACCGGGTCTCTTCTAAAAGTGAGTAGAGTGTTAACTAGTTGACCAAAGCCCTGAGTCTGAAATAGGGGTTGATTATCTAAGTTATAAAACTGGAATTAATAGTTTCCCCATTCACATTAATCCTAAGTTTGATTTGATCCACGTTAAAACCCAATTCAATGTTGTTAATCATATTAATCCTAAGTTTAATTTGATCCACATTAAAACCCAATTCAATGTTGTTAATCAAATTGATTAGGGGCTGTAACTCCCCATAGTTTGTATGTATGTATGTTTAACTTACTTGATTAAGATCGAATTGATGTAAACAGAAGATGAGCATGTCGCGGCTGAGTATGAAATTCAATTTGAGATGAAAAGGTCGATGATCCAATTGTTTGTATAATAAGCTTCTTTGGATGATGAGAAATAAAATACTTTAATCAATTCAAATCAAGGATGCTTATAAAGCAGTTGAACACCTAGTTGCAGGTTCGCAATGAAAGAGATGAATGATTTCGATATATGCATGTGTTGTATGTGCAATTGAGTTGGGTCAGAGTCCTAGGTTCAAAACATTCGAACAAATAGGTTGAATTGGGTTTAAATTGAATAGATTTAGGTGATTCGGTGGTAGCTGGTGTCACCGAAGCTTGGCCGGAGAAAGCAGGTCAACGGGGAAAGGTTGGGTTTTACAAGAATTTTACATGTTAGTCCTTGTGCTTTAAAAGTTCACATTTTATATTGGTAACATGAAAAATTTGAAATTAGATTTTGTAGATTACAATTTTTCCTCTAGACTATCTAAATCCTAGTTTTAAAAACTAATCCAAATTATTTTATAAAATTTTTATAAAGTTTATAAATCTTGTAGAAACTTGTAATTTAGTTATTTATTTTAATTTAATTTTAAAACTCATAAATAACAATAAAACTTTATAACTTTGTAACAATTAATTTATAAATTATATTAAATTGTTATAAATTAAAAAATAGTATAATTATTGTATTTGAAACACTAAAATAAACAAAACAATTTAAATAATGTACTTGGTTTACATGATCGACTCAAATATAAGAGAAGTGAGAAAACAAAATACGAGCATTCATTGTGTTTCATTTCCTACAAATGTGAAAAAAGAAGATCAACAAATTAAAAATAGACCATTTTTATCACGAACTTATGCTGTCATTCAAACTTAGAATGTTAATGGTTGACCAATGGTTTGCATCAAACTTTTTCTCTATCCATGACTTGTTGGGTACTTTTCTAAACCGTAGAGGGAATATATGACGTTCGTATGGTTTCCAACTCTATAGATACTTCTTTCATTGTTGGCCTGTACCTTCCATTTAAATTCAAGCATCGCATTGCAAGGTTAGCTAATAAGAAAAGCTCATCTCTAGTACCTTCTTTAGTCATCACCTTATCAAAAATAGACATACCACGTCCTTCTTCCATAGCTAACATAAAGTGTGTAGCCAAATTTCTATGTTGACCAAATTTAGTTGGAGAAATTGGTCTTTCTCCGGTTAATAGTTCAACCAAAACAACTCCAAAACTATAGACATCACTCTTTTCTGTGAATTGGCTCGATTGAAAATACTCAGGATCAAGATAGCCAAACGTACCTTTGACTAAAGTGGTCAAATGAGTTTGTTCAATTGAGACAAACCTTGAAGTTCCAAAGTCAGAAACTTTAGCCTTATATTTTTCATCCAAAAGTATATTGGTGGTTTTGATGTCTCGATGGTATATTGGAATGGAAGTTGCTGAATGCAAGTAAGCAAGTGCTCCAGCAACCTCTGAAGCTATTTGCAATCTCACGTTCAAAGAAATTGGGAATTCGTCAATTCCATTATGAAGGAGATCATACAAGGTACCATTTGGAATGAATTCAGAAACAAGCAATGGGACATCTGTTTCTAAGCAACATCCTAATAGTTTGACAACATTCCTGTGATTGACTTGGGAAAGAATGACCACCTCGTTAATGAATTGTTCTAACTGGCTTTCATCAACAACTTTTGATTTTTTGATTGCTACAATCCTTCCATCCACTAACATTCCTTTATACACTGTACCTTGGCCTCCTCGGCCTAGAATTCTATTCTCATTAAAGTTGTCTGTGGCCTTGTCCAGCTCACGTGATGTGAAAAGTATGGTTTTACCAACCAAAGATGGATCAGCTTCTTCTTGTTGTTTTAAAAGTAAACCACCATTTCGTTTAAAGAACCTCCTTCTTTGTCTTTTTACTTTCGTTTTGTTGATCAACTTGTACGATGCATAACTAGTAGCGAGAAGAAAAAGGGCACCCATACTTATGCTAACACCTTATGAAGGACAACAAAATATGAAATGCAAAAGAAAACGTTAATTTTTTGTTCAAAGATCTCAAAGTATATGTTATAAAGCTTGATTATTTACGTGACGGTATAAATCCATCATTCATCTTCTTTTATCATTTTATACTCCTTGGTCCTTATACTAGAGTTTATAATTTCTTGTATTATTTAGGGAAAGGTTCAAATAATTTTAAATCTAACAAGTGTAATAAGTATTCTCAATCATCAATCTTGTGAATCAATACTATCAAATTATAGAAAAGAAGTTTGTTAAAGGAGTATATTAAAAATAGTCACCTTGGTTGATTTTTTTTCAAGTTTTCTCATTTTTTAATCATTCATAATTTTTATATCTATTATAATTTTTATATCTGTTATAATTTTTTTATTAAAATTACACCATAAAAACAAGCATTTTTCATTTTCGAAACGAGTACATTATTATTATATGAAAAGATAATAATTTTTTTTACAATTTTAAGTTCATATGAATTTTGTTCGTCATTGTGTCTTTAGTATAGTTTATTGTGTTTTTTGTTAGTTACTGTATTTTTCTAAATTGATGAATTCTAAAAAATATAATGGTGCATAAAAACACCAAATCTAGTACATTAAAAACAATGATAAAATAACACAAAACACAACTATTATGTTTTTTTATCGTCGTTATATCATCTTGAACAATATGAGTTTAAAAAATATATTTGTGAAATAACATGATTGTGTACTTTTAATTGTAAAACATAATGATAGAAAATAACAAGTTTCATAATTGTAAAAAAGACAAAAATAAGACAATATGTTGTATAAGTTTTGAAAAAATACATTGGTGAAAGAACATCGTTGTATACTTATAATTGTAAAACAAATTGATAGATAACATTTTATATAACTTATAAAAAAATAATAATAATAACAACACATTAGGTTATCTTGAACATTATGAATTAAAAAAAATACATTGGTGAAATAACATTATTGTATGCTTGCAATTGGAAAACACAATAATAGATAAAAAATTTATATAATTTATAAAACCAATAACAAAATTAACACAAAATGATTTAAAACATAAAACATAATAATAAACACATATAACATATTTTAAATATATATGAAACAATAAACTGTTATTTGACATAATAAACGTATTATATAGAATGAACTAAACTTAGCCAATTACGAATAATGATATCGAATTTACCTAGAATAACACCCATGGGTGATCCAACACTTGTAGATAATGAATAATATGCTGCACAAGTGAAGTTGGTGAATCTAATTGAGCCATCCTCGTATATTGTATCATAGTCACAATTGTAGTAGTCGCACATTGCACATTCTTCCCTTGCTAAACACACGTTCATATACAATATAGAAAGCTTCGAATCAGAAACTAAAAGGCAATAAAAACTTTACTGAAATAAAAGGGCTATAAACAAGCACAATAGTGTGAGCTCGGGCTCAACTCGTTTATATACGAGTAGAGCCGGCTCGCGAACCAACTCATTTATATTAAAAAATAATTTTGTTATTATTTACACATTCATATATATATATATATATATATATATATATACATATACATATACATATACATATGTATGTATGTATGTATATAAACAAAACATAATATAAACGAGGCGAGCAAACTCATGAGTCAATTCATTTATTAAAAAAACTCGTTAGTTTTTACACATATTTATATATAAAACAAAATATAATATTGTTGCATATTTAATTATTTTAATTCTTTGAAAGAGATTAATATTCCATGACTTAAGATTATTCTCTATAATTTTATATTTAGGTTTTTAACTAAAAAAATTATCAGAGTGATCATATGTCTATAATCTATTCACATGACATAAATTTGGTTTATAATTTAGCCTTTAATTTATAAAAGTCAACGAGTGAGTCAATTCACAAGCCAACTAACGAACGAGTCACGAGTTAAACTGACCTTGGCTTAAAATAACCCTATGAAATAGGTAGATATGATAGGTATGTACCTTCACATCCATTTAATAAATAAGGGTTGCCTACGTAGACCCCGTCGAGGGTGCATTTATGTGATTGCATAGAGGTACCATTTCCCGTATTTAGTTCAAGATTGATACGATGAGATTCTAAACAACAATTGTTAGTGTCGTTATATGTAAGCATCCACATGAGGGTAACATGACTAGAGGTATTACGAGCAGCAACAGACGAGCTTCGTTTAAGATATGAATCTTCATCCATCAAGAAGGCAGACCCACACGCTCCACCTCCACCCACACGCGTGAGATTCACGCTGTACGACTTTAGATGATGAGGAATTGTTGTTTGACAACAACTAACGCCTAAACAGTTGTCTCTTTCCTTAACAATTACATCGTTAAGGCAAGAAGTCGAACATCCTGTGAGCACACTCTCATTATCCATCATCACACCCCTCAAACATAAATTTATTGTGTGATTTGGAAAACAAAAATGGGCTCCTACCAAGATCGATGCTCATGGTGCTATTCTTCAGAAACAGATTTTCGCAATCAAAGAGCCTGGGCGTATTGACAGTCACCGTTTGATCTTCCAAATTTACACCCAAGATTTCTAGATGGTTGAATGCAAATAATTGTGGCGTCGAGTTGGCACACTCAACAATGTACCATCGATTGGCAGAACAATCTGCGCCGATTCCAAAAGGGTATGGAATCGTCACGTTGTTCCCACACGTATCATTGCACCCTGTCATGGTGTACGTTGGAGTTGCAATTGATGTTAGTGTTAATGAAAGGAAAATGAGTAAAAGCATGTAAGCTTGAAATAACTTCATATTTGCAACGAATAAGTGAATAGCGAATGTACCAAAAAATGTAAGGTGGTATTTATGTTTATAATTATGGTTAATTGGCATGCTTATTGTAAAATCGAAAAGTTGGAACATTGTGGATTTTAGTTGTTAAGATTACAATGTTTATTGTTTTTCTCAAATAGCAATAATTGTCATAAGGGCTGTTTGGCAGCTTTTTAATCAGCCTCCTCTTAATGGTTCAGATGTCTGAATGGTTCAACATTTAATGATTCAAACTTTTATACGTTATATTACGGGTTCAAAAATCAATGGGGTCACTTGAGCCCGTACTCTATACCATAGTTCCACCTCTGTTTACAAATAATAGATACCATTGTGACAAAGTCCATCGATTAAACCTGTATGATTAACGTCATGTTGGATCCTTGTTACCATCATATTAGAAAGACTATATATAAATTATATATGTTGTAAATAAGAAGTAAGTTAGATTGGTGCGAGTAGCTATTTATAAAAAAAATTAAATATGCATAGCTTCTTTGAATTTTCGTTTCTTAGAAAGAACATAAATTAAAGAATCATACATTTCTATGAAGGGAATATGTAACGGCAGTTTTGTTGTTTTTCATTCAGAACCGTGTTTTTCATTTTTAATACATTCGAAGTGGAGTTGGTTTCATATATGTCAGTCTACTATATATTAATGTACACCTTTTATCCGAGTAGTTTTTATATTTATAAGGACCGCTGATCCATCGTATGCTCTAGTTTAAATGATCATTTTTCATTGTTACCAGAGTATTGAAAACTCTAGTAAGTACTTCTCATCGACAACTCCTAGTTAAAAGGCTCTAATAATTTTAACTAGATGTATCCCCTCCACCCGTTGCGGAGGGGATTCAGTGGGTATTCGTTTTGTCATTTGTTACCTATAAGCTTAATTTTTACAAAAGACATGGTTTAGAAACATAATATTAATTACACTACATTTTAGTTCCAAAGATCTTTGAAAACCACAATTTCATTTGATTGAACTGGTAAAAAAAATCCTTAGAAAGATATGCAAATTTAGAAAGACTGACTTGTTTCGTACGTTGTTGTAATAGCACGTTGAGAGACTCAGTCTTTAAGAACTTCTTTGATCGTTGTCCTGCCAAATACCTATTCATATGGGAACCACTCACATACAGCTTTTAGAGTTCATACCTATGTTCAAACCATTAATAAAGTAGATGTTAAAATCCATTAAAACTGAACTACAGTTGTAAAAAAACTTAAATCTGGAAGCCTTAATTAAATTAAAAGTTGAATTTAATAGTCATTTTCAAATTTCATAGTTGAACACAGATACATCAGTTAAAATGCATGAAATACCTTCACGTTTAACACAAAAAGAAAAAATAAAATAAATCATATTTAAGTTCAAAGTTAAACACAGATAAATTAACCCTAATTCAACCATCTTAATTACGAAAGATTACCTTCGTAAGTTGGCTAACATTTAGACCAGCCTAGTAATGATTCTCATGCAAAAATACATCAAAAGATTACTAACTACTCACCAGCAATGGTCTTTGAAGTTTGTAATCATCACACCAAACATGAGTGCGGGATACTATCTGCTAAAATTTTCAAAACTCTATAAACGAGGCACATATTAACCATAGATCTACATATCAAAAATCTAATTTTAAAATCGCTTAAAGGGACAAATGCTTTAAACTACATTGGATCACAACAGACACTGGTTGATGTAAACCCTTAATAATAATCTAAAAAGAAAACCTGTTTAATCTACCATTGGATATAACAATTTATCAGCCAAATTCATAAAACAAATCAAGACCCGTCAAATTTATTACCTTCACCTACATATTAGTACCACCATACACCCCACCAAAGGTGTGTATTCATTTACAAATGGAGTTCCTGTGATTTCTACCATCATACACACCACCAAAGTAGAATTCAAGCAATAATGACTAGAATTTTAAATTATATACTTATAAGTAGAACCACTTAAGGAACCGTATGTTGGTAATTTAGAGCCTAACTCTCTTTGAGTATAAAGTAAACAAGAAGAACAGAGGCTACTCAAAGCTTTCTTTATTTCTAAAAAAAATTACATATGAAAAGAGATAACACTAGCTCTACTTAAATAGGCACTCAAAACAAGCTACCAATCAGAATAAAAAGGAATAATAACGACTAGTCTACTGACTAGTCTACTCAGCAAACTTTATTCAAACGAAAAACTAGAAAACCCGGTCTTCATGCAAACCGTTGTTAGCCCACGTGCTTAATATCTTCACATGCAGAAACTCCTTGACCTGTCTGACCCGTAACTGCTCCGTGACCCGATTAAGTTTGAATTACCTTCAACACCCCCCGATAATTCAAACTTTTTAACTCCGATAATCTTTCTAAAGAACACAAACTTTTCCCTTGGTAAAGCCTTTGTTAAAATATCTGCTGCTTGACTCTGAGTGTTACAAAATTCCAGCTTCACTTGCTCTTGCTTCACCATCTCTCGAACAAAATGATGCTTTAGTTCTATATGCTTCAACCTGCTATGCATGATAGGTTTTTTGGCAAGACTTATTGTGGATTGATTATCACAAAAGATAGTAGTAGCATTTGCTTGTACCAAGCATAGATCTTCCAGAACTCGTCTTAGCCAGATAGGGCAAGTTGCAGCTATAGCTGATATATACTCAGCTTTAGTGCTGGATAATGCCACCGTATTTTGCTTCTTAGTACTCCATGTAACAGCTGCACTTCCAAGAGAGAAAATATTGGCCGAGACACTTTTTCTATCATCAATACATCCAGCCCAATCACTATCTGAGTATCCAACCAGGATCACATCTTGATTGTACTCAGCTCGTTTAAACCATAACCCAAACTTCAACGTCCCAGCTACATATCTCATAATCCTTTTCACTGCTCCAAAATGCAGTTTTGATGGACTTTGTGTAACACTCGGTTATTTTAAAAAGACAAGACGTGAAGTATAAAAGAAAGAAAAACAATAAAGTCCAAGTGGAAGGACTAAAAGTGTCCAAAAGGACAAATCTTTGAAAAAGTTGGTGTAAAGGTGGGCATAGCCGCTCACCCTCACTTCACATCACCATTTTCTTCGGTTTTAGAGAGAGAGAGAGAGCAGGGGAAACTCTCGGCTGAAGAAAAAGAAGAAGAAGAGAAGTCGAATTCAAGGTAAGAATTCGTGGTTTTTAAATGTTTATGACGGGTTTTATCCCGGTTATATGCTTATGTTCTTATGTGTTTGTGTATGTGCTCGGGTGGGTGTGTTTGGTGTTGTTTTTAGGTGTTTGAACTCATTTGCAAGCGGGTTAGAAAGGAAGAAACACCCAAGTTGCATCAGGTGAGTTCTAGACCCCGGTTTTTACTTGTTTTAAATGTCTTTGGGGCTGAAAATGTATTAAAACGATTTTCAAAGCTTTTGTATGTTTACCCGTATGTAATGTGCATGATTGGATGTTGATTCTTGAATGCTTATAGGTTATTCATGTTTAGAATAGCCCCATTAAGCTTAGAACAGATGGGTTCAATGATTGGGTTTGAAAACATACTAGAAACATGTTACACAGAGGGTCCATGCGCCTAGATAAGGCTCATGCGCCTGAAAATGCCTTAGAAAGATTTAAGTGTAATCCATGCGCCTGAATAGTAGCCCATGCGCCTAAAATTACCTTAGAAATGTTTAAGTACAGCCCATGCGCCTGAACAGTGGTCCATGCGCCTAGAAATATTAGTCGGACGACTAAGTATAGGGCCATGTGCCCCAATAGTGCCCATGCGTCCGAATAACCCATACGCCTAAGTGTTCATACGCACGAATAGTGCCCATGCGCCTGAATAGTTCATGCGCCTAAGTGATAAATGATTAAGCGTTGGCTGATGCGCCTATATAGTGATGAAACGCCCAAACAGGGCTCATGCGCCCAAATAGTGCCAAAGCGCCTAAGCACATAGAAATTTTTACAGAATTTCCTGGAAATCTGTGCTTTTAGGGTTTTGACCAAGGTTGACTAGGGCTTATTTATGATGATGTTTCATGCATGGTTATGATTGTTCCTTGTTATTATTATTGCTATTATTATTATTACTTATAGTACGTGACTTTACGTGATATGTTATTATCGTAACGTAAAGTATATCGTAATAATAAAGTGAAAGAGCAATAAAAAAAAGAAGAGAAACATTAATAAAATGTTAACAAGTCTTGCAAGCTTACAGGAGTAACACGGCCATGTTGTCGTTAGCTCGACTGTGTTGCGGGTTAGGTACCCCATATTGCACACGAGACCAGGATCTTTGCAGCATGCTCTGGGTGATTGGGTTGGCCTTGTACACAGTACACAGAACCGTTTTGAGGGATACAGTTGACCTTTTCGAGGGATATAGTTGACCCTTTCGAGGGATACAGTTGACCCTTTCGAGGGATACAATTGACCCTTTCGAGGGATACGGTTGACCCTTTTGAGGGATACAGTTGACCCTTTTGAGGGATACAGTTGACCCTTTCGAGGGATACAGTTGACCCTTTTCGAGGGATACAGTTGACCCTTTCGAGGGATATAGATGGCCCATCACCCGTTTTCCATTGCGTATATAGTTGGGGTATTGCTCATTGGTCCATACAGAAAGTGAAAGATAAAGATAAAAGTTTACAGAACAGACAAGGCATACAGTAAAGAGAACGAACTGTATTTGTTCATATAGTTAATGCGTGCTCGCATATACATTACAGAGTTGTATTTTACGGAAAAGAGTATTTTCGTATACAACATATAGAAAGTATTTTATTACTTTTAAACTAGAACTCACTCAGCAACGCTGACTTTTATACATTTTCAGTTGGCAAGTAATTATTGCTGAGGATGGCACGAGGGTGAAGCTACTCGGCAGGGAAAGACTGGCATCCATTCGTATTCTTTGTTGCTGTTATTTTGTAATGCAGTAAAACAATTTTTTAGTAAACAGTAAAATGATGATGTATTGCTTAACAACAGTCTTCTTAATGAAATGAATGGTTTTTGATGAATTATTTCCGCTGCTTAAGTTTGTATAATTATAAGGTTTAATGTTTTAGCTGCCGTGATGATCAACTGTGAGGTCCCCGAGAACGGGACCTTACACGATGAAGATGGTAATCGATTTCAATGTTTGTGTGTGTTTTAGGAGAAATTGGAAGTTGTATACAATTAAAGATAGGTACATGATCGTTTATGTTCGATTAATTGGATTATTATGGAGTCTTAATGTTCGAACGGCTCTAAGGTTTAAGGCTATGGTTACTACACTCGATTAAGCTTTGTAACTGATGTTTAAATGTGCATAATTGTTGTTTACCGGTTCGAAAAATGTGCTGGAAGGGATGTGAAGCGGTTTGGGGTCATGAATCGATCCAATTTGGGGGTTTTAGAGGTCGCCGGAGCCACGCGGGGGCTTGCCGGTCGGCGACCGGAAAAACGGGGTTGGGGTTTGGTTGGTTTGGGTATTTTAAATAAATAAATTACAGTTTCGTTCCCTGTGGTTTAGCAAGGTTATTATTTTATGCAAAACTTTTAAAACCAAGTTTCAAGAATTACATTTTGAACCCCAAACTTATAATCTCCTTGTTTTCAAATTATTTAAAACTTCCTTAAATAAATCACTAGTTTATAAAACTTTTATAGACTTCACATGTATTTGTAGAATATCAATAATTTATTTAGTTTGATGATTTAAATTCATTAATGAAGATAAGACAACATAAATTTATAAAACTTTATTTTATTAATTATATAATATTCTATATGCCACAAAATTATAATATCTTGTTTAAATGGTTTGATAAATAATATTCGAATAAAATAATTCGTAATATTTATTAAATTGTACATTTAATGCATTTGATTTATTAAGTAATTAAAAATAATTTAATAATGATATTGTTTCATTGCATGATAGTTCAAAATGGAAACGGGTTTGGATTTTAAATTGGAAAAATGGCGGATGTTACGGTCTCCCTTACTTTAAGAAATTTCGTCCCGAAATTTAATCACAAGGGGCTAATTTCAAGGACATGATGAGACTTGGATTCGATTTCACGTTTTCACGTGAACTCTTGGAAGCGTTTAAATTCAACAAGTTTAAGTATGATGCTTTGTTATGCTTATGTTTGTTAAATTTCATAATTTATGATTTTATGTGTTTCTTGGCAAAGGGTGCACGATTATAAATTTAGAATCTTTATTGATAAGTTTTTGTATTTTAAACGGTTCAAGATGATTAGGAAGGTTTGTCACGAGTACAACACCAAGAGTTAGATCAATACAAAGCTTAGCTTGACGACATGAAAAAAATATGGTCAAGACACTTTTGGATAAGATATGAAATTCATAAGAGCTTTTCAGGCATATAGCTTTAACGAGGTGTCCAGATAATCGATTCTTGTTTTCTTATGTCATTAAGGTTTCAAGTTTTATTACTTTAAAGTTGATACGAGAATCGGGTTTGTTATGATTAAGGATTCAATTTATAATAAGTGCATCATTGTAATAGGTTTTCAGGATAAGTTCGGTTTTTAGAGGAAGACATTCGGAAAGATTATTAAGGGTCGTTAAGAGATTTGGGATAATGAGTTTAAGATTCAAGGGAACAAAATCAATGAAGAAACGAGTCAAAATAACAAGATGTTTCGAGTGTAATGTTCGGTTTACAAACCAAAAACATTACGTTGACTTATCAAAGTATTAAGTCAACTACAACTTTAATGAAAACATTCGTACCTATAAGCGGATACTCACCCCAAGGGTTTCCAGGTAAGGTAAACAGATCCATCGGTTGATTTGGATTTATATGAATACCTTGCCTAGACAGAACGCCTCGAGATACAAGTATCCCACTCTTCCAGCATTACATGTTTCAAGTTATAGGACATAAACTTTGACGAGACTTGAAAACCACAAATAAAGATTCAAAACACATTTTCAAAACCATTAGATTTAGGCATATAATGCCTTAGAATATGATTTAAGGTTTGTGTGCTTTGATAAGATTCCAAGTATAAGAATAAGCATATAAGGCATATAACCACATAATCAAGTATAAACACATAAGGCACATAAAATCCTATCTAAGCATATAAATACATGAGAGGACTCATGTGTAAAGGTACTTAGTTATAATCTAGGTCATTCCATTTCTAATAACCTAAATCCCTATAACCATGGCTCTGATACCAATCTGTCACACCCCGACCGACGGCGGAATCATCGGGGCGGACGAATGGGAGACGATTGCTCATAGCACATGGAA
>BJCM01266360.1:0-20367 GCA_018326385.1 Flaveria bidentis | reverse complement strand
AGAGTACACTGACATTGAGGGTAATGTCATTCCTAATCTGGGAGACAATCTTGTCAGTGAAACCTTTGAGACTCTGGATAAACTGGAACAAGAGTCTGACAAGACTGAAGATAAGGCCCAAGCCTCGGACGCTAAAGTAAATATCAGAAAGGCTGAGTGGGCTACATGCTTTGAAGAAATAAGAGCCCAACGTAGTGCTTCAAAGTCGACTATCTACACCAAGCTTTATAAAGTGAAGAAACATCACAAGGTGTCTGGCAAAATCATCGCGTGGGCATATTTTGAAGATCTCAACGTTTATGCAGTTACACGTGAGAAAGGGATCGAGTATTTCATATTCCCACACGACCTGAAGACTCTTCCTGGATTTGTGCTTAACTAGTTAGTGAAGCTGAAATTGCTATACGCTGATCCACACAAGATGTCTGGCTGGTTTGAAGCAGCTCTAAAGAAAGAGTACCACACCAGATGGGTCAACTTCAAACCTCAACAACCAACGAGGTATATCCGACGGTCTGAGGTTGATGCCATAACTGGAAAATCAAAAATAGTGCTGAAGTGGAGTCCTCCACGCACCATGTCTAAGATCCCACTACGGGAAATGCCACAGGACTTCACTCCACACTTCAAATGGTGGTACTATGATTGGAGGACAGGAGAGGCAGTCATAGTTTTGAACACGAATGGTGTAATGGAAACCATCAGGGTGTTTGACACAATGTGGCTTACAAACTTGTCTGCAAATGATGTCTACACATTATACAAGTGGCCAATGTTCTATGACTCTCAAGATATTGTACAAGCTCTACAATTTCAGAACGTGATACGACTCTACTTTGCTTTTGAGATACATGCAGGAGTCACAAGAGAAGAGAAGTAGAAGAAGTATGAGAAGGTTATGAATATGGTAAGACATTAGATGAAATAAGGTTCAAGGGGGAGTTTGTAGATACATGTGTCTCTAGTTTCTAAACTTAATGTAATATGTCTTTAGTGTCTTACACTTATGTAACAGTTGGGTACTTAATGAAATGTAAATGTTTGGTTGTGTTTATAATGTTTAATATTTCATTAATGAGTTGTTTAACGCATATTGAATTGATTATATAGGATTGTGATTGTTTGAACTAATATAAATAATGTAATAACAATTAATACATTCAAACTTAGTAATATGAAGTTATCATGCGAATGGCCCATGCTAATGGACCATACGCTTGAACAACTTCATGCGAATGACTCAGTTACACGACTAAACAAAGAGACTGGATCAATCGTATGATTGTAACATAAGATTGGCTCAGTCGCACGACTGAGTACTCAGTCATGCGAATGGATCAACCGCATGGCTCAATCGCATGACTAAACCATGCTAATGGTTTAGTCGCCCGAATGAGCAACCCTAACCTATAAATACCTCCTAATTCGTGGAAAACGCAAGCATTGAACACACTTCGACTGCAGACGTATCCTAGCCGTTCAGAGACCTCTAAGAACATACTCCAAGTTCATAGATCGTAGTAGATCGATTCCAAATAGATTCTTAACATTTAGATTCAATACATAATTGTTTCTACATGCGTTCTCACTAACTGGATCGACAATCAAATAGGATTCCGTACTATTTGATTCGGTATACACGTTAATCAGTTAGTATTTCGTTCAATACACAATCCTAACAGTTTCTATGTGCGTTCTCACTGATTGGATCGCCAATCAAATAGGATTCCACGCTATTTGATTCGGTATACGTGTTTATTAGTTAGTACATCGTCCAGTACATGATCCTAACACAAATTCATTTACATTTACCAATTTTCTTTGGGCACTTTGTTTTGCGAATTTATTACTTATGGTTACAAAACGTTTATGCTTCCAAGTCGGTTACATTAGAATTTTAATATAATCTAATTAAAGGTTAAACATTTATTCAAAATGAATATAGTGTCTAATATCCTGGTTTGTCACGCGTCTCGTAGTAGAACCTCCCCCTACTGGATTTTAAGAGTTTGACACATGTAAATATCAAAGTTATCGTATTTATTTATATTTAATATTATGCCGCAAAACTAAATTTTCAATGTGACTTATCGTGTGTGACAACCTCAAAACTCATTTTTCAAATTAAAGTCATTTTAATGGATTATAACCATAAAATTTTTATATTGGTGTTGCTTAAGGATTTATTAAGTACATCCATGGTTAATTTTATCAAATAACTAGTCTATTAAGATTTCAAGTTACATTTCATGTTCGAAAACAGTCAAATCAGTCAATTGATCTTCAAAATATTTTGTCTATGACTTCGAATAGATATAATGAGCACAATGATCTAAGATATTAACAAAATCGATACAACACCTAGACTAGATTTTGAAAGAAGTAATGAACAAATATGAAATGTGAATGAGGAACTTATCGCGCACTTGTTTATATAGATCTCAGACTTCTCGAGCGTGATGTTAAGATTAGCATCAACTTATCGTGTGCGAGAAGTTTGTACTTTTGGTTTTCAAAATTTTCTTACAATTATTTCAACACTATTTGATTATTATGACTTTTGTGTTTAACCAAGTGTTGAATTTAACAAGAAACCTTCATTTCCTTAAAACAATTATTATAAAACAAATCAAATAAAAAGATAAAACACTTTTATAATTTTATGATTTCTCAAATTTTAAGTTTTAAAATTTGAACAACTTGTGATAATCGTAACTTAAACCTTTTGTGAATTTTTCATTATACGATCGTATTTCTCAGAAATTGATCATTAACATCTTTCGGATATTTTAATAATAAGACTTATTAAGTTGATTATGAATATGAATTTTCAAATTTAAACTCAGACTTCAATCTTTACTAACACAAATATGTTATGATTTTTATCATATGTTTAATTATATTTTTAATCAATGGATCCCATAATAAAATCATAATTCTTATCGAGCTTTAAAACACTTTTGAAATTGCAAGTTATCCTAATTTGACTTGAACCTTTTACTTGTGATCAGTAACATCATGATTATTGATTTTCTTAGTTTATCTATTTGAGCATAACTAGCTTGATAAATGTTTCTAAACTTATTACCAGGCAGTTGGACTTATGTTTTCCCAGGCAAGATGTATAAGACTTATATTCCGATTCGGACTTATGTGCCTCATCTTTTGATTTTACCTCTTGCGTTAGAACATATTCTCAAAATTAAAAATATTTATCATATAATATGCATGTCTTTGACATATCTTTTATTTATGTGATCATTGACATCTTTTATTCCGATATGGTCATGTTTGCATCTTTTTGCTCTTTTGTCTTAGAATAATTCCCTTTTTTCTTTGCTTTTCTTTCATTTTCTTTTCACACACACACAAACACACACACACACACACACACACACATATATATATATATATATGTATATATATGTATATATATATATACATATACATATATGTATATATATACATACATATATAATCACTGATTCAGAGAACAATAGGCTTGAGTATGGCAAAACTATAACCCATAGTTTGTTTTAGCTTGAAATCGGCGTTATCACAAAAGCTTGATATGTTACACACTTTAGACATAGTAGATTTAGTTCAGTGCATCAGAAATCATATTGTTTTTCATTCTTAGCAATAAAGCCTGTCAATATATCAAATAAAATCTAATTCTATTTCTTTTTAAGCCTTTGTATGTAATATATCAAAGTCAAGAAATTTACCATCATCTCCTATTTATATAGAAAATTCATTTTTTAGAATTTTTATCAACTAAACAAAATCTTTTGAAAATTTTAATATAACTCCCCTAAAACCAAAATTCATTTTATTACATTTTTAATTTTCTCCCCCTAAAATTGTGATTATCTTTTGAAAATAAAAATGTTGACAACCTATAAAAAGAAAATATTTTTAGTTAAAATTCTAGTAAAATCATCCAAAGTTAATCATTCCCAAAGATTTCACAAGGAAGTCAAAACGGGATTGATCAAACGTCTTGGTAAACAAGTTAGCAATGTTTTCATCAAGATGTGACTTTGGCAAGATGAATCAGTTTTCTATCAAAATAGTAAATGATAAAATGCATGCGGATGTCAATGTGTTTTGTCTTTTAAAGTTGAATTGAAATCTTGATAATGTTATGAACTGTAGTGTTATCACACCAAATGGTAGTGTTGAAAATATTAAGGCTATAATCAAGGAGTTATTGAATCCAAACAATTTAGGAACAACAGTTTGAAGCAGGCACGTATTCATCCTCTACAATAGATATGGACATAGTATTCTACCTTTTGTATAATGACACCCTACACATATCCAACATTGGTCGTGGACAAGAGAGATTCCTGGTTTATAAGGATTGTCTAGCCTCTAACATCAACAATGCGTTTTGGGCTTATTGGCTGTGTGAATGAGAGGAGAACTTCTCAGTTAAGCGTGCTCAGGTGAAAGCAATCCAGGGAATGGTGACCTCCTTGGGAAGTTTTCACCCGGGCAACCAAAAGCATATCTGAGAGCTCCTCGTGAGCAAAGCAGACAATATTATTGATGCGAGAGGCCGGGTGTTACATGTATTGCCAAGTAATAAACCTGTTTCCAAGGTATTAATAACCAATGTAGTTGACTTCCTATCCAAATCACAACAACCATAATCAATATCTATATAAGCATATAAATTGAATTTAGTATATCTAGGATAACAAATTCTAAGTTTTGGTTGGCCTTTGTGATACTTGAAAATCCGCTTGACAACTTTCATGTAAGACTATGAATTACTTTGATAACATGGGCACTGACAAATAGGAAACATAATGTTAGGCCTGCTTGCAGCGAGATACATCAAGGATCCAATAATTGATTTGATATATGTTGATTAACGTATTCTCCCATGAAGTTATGATATAAAGTAGGACGAGATGAAATATGAGTTTAGGGAATCTTCTTGGAATCTTGAAACTTGTATTTCCAAAGCTATTGTTGTCAACGTTGATTTAGACAAGAATTAGATCATCACCGGTGTTTTGTATGAATGAAGTTTAATCAATAGCACCTCTATTATAACCATTTCCAAGCAAATGTGCAGTGAGAGCGGCATACCAAGCATGAGATTCTTGATGTAAAACATCAAGAGCTTTGTCTAACTTATTTGAATCAACACGATCGATTCCATATATTGTTGCGCTTGATAATCAAATTAAGACAGATGTATGTGTGTGTGATGCCAATAAACCTTAAAGAAACTCAATCGAATATTATTAATATAATGATTACAATACTGAAGGAGTTTACACAATATAAGATCGATCCACCCGAGGTGAGCTCCCCTAGGGTGGCTTATCACACAACTCTCTTCTCTCTCACTCTTAAAGCAGTTTTACAAAATAAACACACATAATGAAGTACATAGGAAAAACATCTCTATAAACTATCCAGATGTTCTCGCGCAAGAACATCAAGTTCTCGCATGACAACTCTAAGTTTTCGCATGATGAGATCTTTATCCATCATCTTGGATTTCTCGCATCCTTGTATTTTCTCGTATGATTTAAGTTTTTTATTTTCACTTGATATTATAATCCATAAAGGCTAGTTCCTTACAATTTCCGTCAATGTATTATGATATCAAGTTATGATTGACTTCATTCACTCATCTTCAAGAATTATCCAATATTTGAGTATCTGGCACTTAAGTCTTCCCCTCAGCTTTAACCTATTGCTAATGTATTAACTTCATAAAGGATATCATGTCTCAATCAAGATTAAACTCTTCTATCTAGATTACTTGCAAATTAAGATGTATTATGTAAGGCCCCATTCCCAGGATGCTTATAGTTGGATCCTCATCGCACATAAAACATATAATTACATTTGCCTTATGAAAATATTGCAGCGGAACATTAAAAATGACATCTCATTTCATTATAAAAACTTTTGCCAAATAATACATCGTCAATTAGTCACAAAATACATTGTTGCATTACATCACAAAAGCATTAACTAAATGGATGCCATCCCAAAACAACTGAGTAGCCACCTCGCGCCATCCTCAACAATTAGTACCTTCCAACTCGAAACACATCAAAGTCAGCATTGTTGAGTGAGTTCTAGTTTTATAAAATAAAACATGACTTTTCTTTCGTTAAAACCATTCTTTTCTTTCATGTGATCATACATCATACGTACACATAGATAATAGTTATATTATCTTCATCGTTCATTCATTCATCTTACTTTCATTCATTCGCTCATCATTACATCTTTTCCTTTCGTCATCACCATGAACTTTACCCTTCATGCTCATGGTACTGGACCTAAGCCTATAATAGACCTTCATCTGTGGTGCTCAACACCAAATGGTTATAGTACCTAAGGTAAAGTTTAGGTATACCATTGTCATATGCTATGCCCTTCATGCTCATGGTACTGGACCTAAGCCTATAATAGACCTTCATCAGTGGTGCTGAGCACCAAATAGTCATAGTACCTAAGGCACGTAACAATGGTTCATACATATGGTCAATCACAAAGAAAGACCCCGATGTGCATCCTCCCAGGGTAGCGAACCCGCACACCGTTGGGCTAACACCTTTTAATGGCATGTCCCGACATACAGTGCTTGCAAGACTTTCATTACTTTCATTATTCATTAATGCATGCATTCTTACTTCATGTTCTATCTTTCTCTTTACGTTACATAATACTTTCATTCATTCATTAACATTCAACATAAAGCCATAGGAAAGATAAACATACATCATAATAAGGAAGATATCATACACAGTCATCATCATCATACAAGGCAACATCATACATATAACATCATGCATAAACATGCAACATCATCATCATCATCATGCCCAACATGGTATCTAAGGCCTTAATAGTCATCTTACATGAACTTACAGGAACCTTTATGTCAAAACTTACATTTGCACTTTCCCCTAAAATTTGGAAGTTAAACTACCCTTCTCCTCGGGTGCAACAGCCTCCATGCGACTGATCATCATACGATTGAACCAATGCAGATGAACACTTATGCGAATGAACACCCAATCGTGTGAATGGACTAATGCGGATGGACCTCATGCGAATGGAACTAATTGCGGATGAGGACTTATACGACTGGACCCACAATCGCATGACTCCCCATGTGACTCGCCCCAATCATGCGAATGAACTCTCAATCGTGCAAATGAACCCCATTCATACTTCATTCGGCCGTATGGCCTTCATTCTGTCGCCTACGCCCTAGCTGATGTAGAATGCAGTTCATCCCGAATCTAATCTGCCATTTTTGACCTCCAAGCTCATCCAAACTCATTCTAAGTCCAAATCAACCATCCTGAACCTTTGGAATGCATACCACAACACCATTCAAGCACACAAACAAGGCTCAAACGAATCATACACATACATATACGGGTCACACACATACACACTCAAAAACCTGATTTTCAGATGTGTTTTAGCCCGAAATCATTCAAAAATATGTAAACAAGGGGTCTTAAAACTCACACAAACGATCACAACGAGAAGAGCTTCGATTTGACTCGCTCCTCAATGATTTTGCTCACTCGAGTCAACCTGAACCAACCTTTTCTCTCTTTTTCTCTTCTTTCTCTCTTCTCCTCTTTCTTTGGCTAAAAAAATGTGGGTGTGGGGAGAGGGTAATGGCTGCCCTCTCCCTACAAATATCACCACATTCCCAGCTTTCCCCCGTTGGTGAGTTTGGTCCCATGACTTTGGACTTTATTTCTTTTTCTTCATTCGCCGGCTTCAAAATAATAAATAACCAGGTGTTACAAGTCCGCCCCCTTAAATAGGTTTCGTCCCCGAAACTTGTTATTCCTCGAACAAACATGGATAATGCTGTCTAATTTCTTCCTTAGTCTCCCACGTTGACTTGGACCCCTTCCTGTGCTTCCACTGTACACGCACAAGAGGAACCACTTTATTTCTCAGCCTTTTATCTTTTCGATCGATGATTGCCATTTGTTGCTCCACATAATTGAGCTATTCGTCTACTTCGATATCTTCCAATGGAACAATCATATCCTCGTTTTCCAAGAACTTTCTTAAATGAGATACGTGGAATGTCGGGTGAATACATTTAACTCATCCGGTAACTCCAGTCTATAGGCCACCTCTCCTACTCGAGCGATGATTCGGAAAGTGCCTATGTACCTCGGGCTCAACTTGCCTCGCTTTCGGAAATGAATGATACCCTTCCAAGATGATTCTATGTACCTCGGGCTCAACTTGCCCCGCTTTCGGAAATGAATGATACCCTTCCAAGGTAGACCTTCAACATAACCCGATCACCCACCTGGAACTCAATCGGCCTGCGTCGTTTATTGGCGTACGACTTCTTTCTATCTTTGGCTGCCTTCATGAAGGCCTTGATCTTTTCAAGCGTCTCAGTCGTAACCTCGATCACCTCGATGCTCCCTAACTCCTTCTGACCAATATCACCCAAACAAATGGGTGTTCTGCATCTCCTACCGTATAGCATCTCATATGGGGTCATACCAATGTTGGCATGATAACTGTTGTTGTATGAGAATTCTGCTAACGGTAAGTGGTCATCCCAATTTCCCCCAAAATCAATCACACATGCCCAAAGCATGTTTTCCTATGTCTGAATGGTCTTTTCTGATTGACCATCAGTCTGGGGATGATAAGTCATGCTAATATGTAACCTCATCCCCATGGCGTCATGGAATTTCTTCTAGAATTTGGAGGTAAGCTGGGTGTCATGATTAGATACAATAGACACCGGTACACCGTGACGAGTTACGATCTCCTTGATGAACAGGTCAGCCAACCTTATAGATGAATATGTCTCGCGGATCGGTAGGAAATGAGCACTCTTCGTCAAACGGTCCACAATCACCCATATGGCATCATACTCTTTCGGAGTACGTGGAAGCTTCGTAATGAAATCCATGGTGATGTGCTCCCACTTCCATTCCAGTATATCCAAAGGTTGGATCTTCCTATACGGCTTTTGATGCTCGGCCTTCACCTGTAGACAAGTAAGGCATTTACTCATGTACTCCATTACGTCACGTTTCATACCCGGCCACCAATAATCCTTCTTCATGTCTTGATACATCTTTGTGGCACCGGGATGAATGGAGTATCGAGTCTTGTGAGCTACTTCTAAAATCCTCATGCGTAGATCCCCAAAACGAGGAACCCACACCCGTCCAAAGCGGTTTTTAACACCAAGTGTGTTTTCACCCAATTCCCCAACCAGACCTCTCATTCTTTCCGAGTTAAGATGATCTTCTTTCAATGCCTCATCTTGAAACTCTTTAACTTGCTTCATCACATCAGAGGTCATGATTAGTTGATAAGCTTTCCCCGAATTGGCTCGGGCCTCTCCTTTTGGCTAAGGGCATCAACCACCACGTTGGCTTTGCCCGGATGGTAATGGATCTCACAATCATAATCCTTTATAAGTTCCAACCACCACCTCTGCCTCATGTTCAGATCTTTCTTCTCAAAGAAGTACTTCAAGCTCTTGTGGTTAGTGAAAATGGTGCACTTCGTCCCGTAAAGCTAGTGCCTCCAAATCTTTAGTGCAAAGACCACAGCTACGAGCTCCAAGTCATGAGTAGGATACTTGACCTCATGAACCTTCAACTGTCGGGATGCATAAGCTATAACCTCCCCTCTTTGTATTAACACACACCCCAACCCCGAGTAGGAAGCATCAGAATAAACCACTAGATCTTCGATTCCATTGGGTAATGACAGAACAGGAGCTTGAGTCAATCTCGTCTTCAATTCTTCAAACGCCTTCTCTTAAGCTTGATCCCATGCAAACTTCACATCCTTCCGGGTCAACTTAGTCAGTGGAGAAGCAATCTTGGAGAAGTCTTGGATAAACCTTCTATAGTAGCCCGCCAAACCCAAGAAGCTACGAATCTCGGATGGCGTCTTAGGAGACTTCCATTGCATAACGGCCTCCACCTTTGCCGGCTACACCATGATCCCATCAGGGTTCACCACATGACCCAAGAACTAGATCACGCAACCAGAATGCGCACTTGAAAAATTTGGCATACAGCTTCTCCTTTCTCAACGTCTCCAAAACCTCTCAAATGTGACCGGCATGTTCAATCTCGCTCTTCGAATAAATCAAGATATCATCAATAAACATAATCACTGATTTATCCAACATCGGCCAACACACATGGTTCATCAGATCCATAAAAGCAGCTGGCGCATTGGTCAAACCAAAATACATGACAAGAAACTCGTAGTGACTGTAGCGGGTGCGAAAAGCTATTTTACGAACATCCTGCTCTTTCACTTTCAGCTGATTGTAGCCCGACCGAAGATCTATTCTTGAAAACCAACTGACACCTTCGAGCTGATCAAACAAATCATCTATTCTCGGTAAGGGGTATCGGTTCTTCACAGTCAATGAACCCCAAGGAGAGATACTCGGTTTACGTTACATAATACATTCCTTTATTCATTAACATTCAACGTAAAGCCATCGGAAAGATAAACATACTTCATAATAAGGAACATATCATACACAGTCATCATCATCATACAGGGCAACATCATACATATAACATCATGCATAAACATACAACATCATCATCATGCCCAACATGCTCTCTAAGGCCTTAACAGTCATCTTACATGAACTTAAAGGAACCCTTATGTCAAAACTTACATCTGCGCTTTCCCCCGAAAGTTAGAAGTTAAGCTACCTTTCTCCTTGGGTGCAACAGCCCCATTCGGGCGTATGGACACCCTTCAGTCGCATGGCCTCCATGCGACTGAACATCATGCGATTGAACCAATACGGATGAACATTTATGCGTATGAACACCCAATCGTGCGAATGGACAAATGCGGATGGACCTCATGCGAATGGAACTAATACGGATGAGCACTTATGCGACTGGACCCTCAATCGCATGACTCCCCATGCGACTGGCCCCAATCGTGCGAGTGAACTCTCAATCATGCGAATGAACACCATTCGTACCTCATTCGGCTGTATGGCCTTCATTCGGTCGCCTAGCCCTAGCTGATGCAGAATGCAGTTCATCTCGAACCCAATCTGCCATTTTCGACCTCCAAGCTCATCCAAACTCATTCTAAGTCAAATCAACTGTCCTAAATCTTAGGAATGCATACCACAACACCATTAAAGCACCCACAAGCACACAAACAAGGCTCAGACGAATCATACACATACATATACATACGCATACGGGTCACACACATACACACTCAAAAACCCGATTTTTAGATGTGTTCCAGCCCCAAATCATTCAAAAATGTGTAAAGGAGGGTTCCTAGAACTCACACAAATGACCACAACGAGAAGAGTTTCGATTTGACTTGTTCCTCAATGATTTTGCTCACTCGAGTCAACCCGAACCAACTTTTTCTCCCTTTTTCTCTTCTTTCTCTCTTCTCCTCTTTCTTTGGCTAAAAAAATGTGGGTGTGGGGAGAGGGTAATGGTTGCCCTCTCCCTACAAATATCACCACATTCCCAACTTTCCCATGTTTGCGAGTTTGGTCCATCGACCTTGGACTTTATTTCTTTTTCTTTATTCGTCGGCTTCAAACTAATAAATAACTGGGTGTAACATATTAGACATATGACAGAGAGATCCAACTTCCAGTTTGGATTCCTGAAGCACCCGATTCTTCAATTTGATGACAAGATTTGGTGACAACGAACGAAATCATCTAAAGTCATCTCTCCCTAAGTAATATGTAATAAGACCATATTTTCAGAACAATAATACCAATCAATCTTGATTCTTCACTAATTAACCTGTTCGACCATTGTCCCCATATAAGTCCACATTATCAAGTTTCAATTCACGAATGACCTAAATCAAATGTTGAAGATATAGGATCTTGAACTTGATTAAACATCTCAAAAACCTCTTGTTTAAGTACCAAACTTCAAATAATCCAACATCTTTTAGTCACAGTTTATGGATGATGAAGTTTTAACATGGTGAAGTTTTTGAATGAGAAATTTTTCATAAATGAAAGTAATTGTTGGGAAGATATTTCATAAAAGTTTCTCATGAAAAAGTTTTCTTATGAAAAGTTTTCTCATGAAAAAGTTCTCATATGGAAAGTATTAACATGAAAGTTCTCGCATGAAAGTTTTCAGATGGAAAACTTCTCTTATGAAATGTTCTCTCATGAAAAGTTTTCTCATGAAAAAGTTCTCTCAAAATACGGTTATTTTTGCAAAGTTCTCACACGATGTAGTTACTCCCACGAAAACATCAACCAAAATCAACTTTTATGATTTGAATCATTGATACCAAATGTAAAGTCCTTAACAGGATCGATTGCACAAATTGTTGTACTTGATAATCAAATTAAGACGGATTTGTGTGTATGGTATCAACAAACATTAAAGAAATTCAATCAAATATTATTAATCAAATGCCTACAATACCAAATGTAAGGCCCCGTTCCCGGGACACTTACAGCTGACAAATCATTGCACAATAAACATATATTTTCATTAAGTTAAATAAAACGTTGCAGCGGAAACATTAAAATAACCTTTCAGTTCGAAATAAATGCTTTTGCAAGTTAATACAACATTCGTTACAAAACATCATTTGTTAGCATTATAATGCAAAAACATTAAATAAAAGAATGTCATCCAAAAAGAGCCAAGTATCCGCCCCGTTCCATCCTCAACAACATTACCTGCCAACTGGAAACACAATAAAGCTAGCATTGCTGAGCGAGTTCTAGTTTTAAAATAAAATATAATTTACTTTCAGTCCATTTCTTTCTTTCAAATCATACTAGGCTTTATAAAGTGATCACACAATGTACATACACATAGATAATAGTTATTATCTTCATCATCATTCATTTCGTACATTTATTATCTTTCATTTCCATCTAGGTCTTGTCATGTGCTTAAACCCCCTCTAGAGCACCAAGAAATTCCTCTAGGGTTAAGCGACAAGGACCAACATACATATGGTCAATCACAAAGATTGAACCCCTGTGTGCATCCTCATGGGGTATTTAACCCGCACACAGTTGAGCTGACAACCCCTTATTGGGTGTGAAACTCCATACATTTGATTAATCACACAGATTAAGCCCCAGTGTGCATCCTCATGGGGTAGCTAACCCGCATACGGTTGAGCTAACACTCCTCATTGAGTGTGAACCTCCACGCCTATGGCCTCAAAGTTCAACTTATACGAACCTCCGAGAACCTCCGAAGTCAAAACCTACATCTGCACTTTCCCTCGAAAGTCAGAAAATAAATTATGTTCTTTCGGGTGTATGAGCCCTATTCAATCGCATGGACTTCCATGCACATGAGAACACTAATACAAATGGGCACTATGGGCAAATGAACAATTAGGCGTATGGACTCTCAGTCGCATAGCCTTCAGTAGCATAACCTCTATGCTTATGAACCTCAGTCGCATTCAGGCGCATGGACTTCAGTCGGATGGCTTCCATGCGTATGAACCTCTGTCGCATGGCACCCATGCACATGGACCTCAGTCTCATGCCTTTTGGCCGTATGGCCTCCAGTCGCATGCCATTCGGACGCATGTACCTCCAGTCGCATGAGCCCTAGCTGATGCAGAATGCAGTCTTCCCCAAACCTAATCTACAATTTTCGGCCCCCAAACCCTCTCAAACCTGTTCTAAGCTCAAATCAACCATCCTAAACCTTAGAAACACCTACCATAACACCATTCAAGTACAACCAAGCCCGAAATCAAACCCCACCCGAATCACACACATACACATACATACGGGTTCAACACTCAACACTTCAAAATGATTTTGCTATGTGTTCCAGCCTGAAAATCAATCAAAAACATGTAAAAGAGGGGTCCTAGAACTCACATTAACAGACCCTTCAAGTACAACTTCCTACAAACCCGCTTGCCTTCGACTTTCGCGCTCGAATCCAAGAAAATCCTAAGCTTTTTGCCTCTTTCTCTCCCTTTCTTCTCTTGGCCGAATGGAGTGAGTGTGGGAGAGGGGTGTGGGCAGCCATGCCCTTTTTATACCCCCACTCCTCCAAAGATTTTTCCGTTTTGGCAAGATTGGTCCCTCAACTTGGGCTTTATTTCTTTTCTATGTTTTTCTTCTTTCATTGGCTTCAAAGGAAATAACCGGGTGTTACAAGTCCACCCCCCTTAAATAGGTTTCGTCCCCGAAACCCGTTATTCCTCGAACAGATGTGGGTAATGCTGTCTCATCTCTTCTTCATTTTCCTACGTAGACTCAGATCCCTTTCTGTGCTTCCACTGTATGCGCACAAGTGGGACCCCTTTATTCCTCAATCTCTTCTCTTTACGATTGACGATTGCCACTAGTTGCTCCACATAATTGAGTCGTTCATCTACCTCGATATCTTTGAGTGGTACAACCATATCTTCGTCTGCCAAACATTTCCTCAGATGAGATACGTGGAATGTCGGATGAATTCCACTTAACTCATTTAGTAACTCCAATCTATAGGCCACCTCTCCTACTCTAGCAATGATCCGTAAAGGCCTTATGTATCTCGGGTTCAATTTGCCCCGCCTTCCGAACCGAATGATATCCTTCCAAGGTAAGACTTTCAACATAACTCTATCCCCCACCTGGAACTCAATCAGTCTACGTTGTTTATCAGCATATGACTTTTGTCTATCTTTGGCTACTTTCATAAAGGCTTTAATTCTTTCCATTTTCTCAGTCGTAGCCTTGACCACTTTGACTCTCCCTAACTCTTTATGGCCAATATCACCCCAACACACGGGTAATCTGCATCTCCTACCGTATAGCATCTCATAAGGAGGCATACCAATACTGGCATGAGAACTGTTGTTATATGAAAACTCAGCAAATGGTAAGTGGTCATCCCAACTTCCTCCAAAATCGATGACAGATGCCCGAAGCATATCCTCCAGCGTTTGAATGGTCCTTTCTGACTGACCATCTGTCTGAGGATGATAAGCCTTGCTAATGTGTAACCTCGTCCCCATCACATCGTGGAATTTCTTCCAAAATTTAGATGTAAACCGGGTGTCACGATCAGACACAATAGACACCGGCACACCATGATGAGTTACGATCTCTTTAATGAACAAATCCGCCAACATCTCAAAAGAATATGTCTCGCGAATCGGTAAGAAATGAGCACTCTTCGTCAAACGATCAACGATCACCCATATAGCATCATACCCTTTCAGGGTACGCGGTAGCTTCAGAAAGAAATCCATGGTGATATGCTCCCACTTCCACTCCGGTATATCCAAATGTTGGATCTTCCCATACGGCTTTTGGTGCTCGGCCTTCACTTGTAAACAAGTAAGGCATTTACTCACATACTCCACCACATCATGCTTCATACCCAGCCACCAATAGTCTTTCTTCATGTCTTGATACTCTTCATAGCACCGGGATAAATAGAGTATCGAGTCTTATGAGCTTCATCCATGATCTTCGCACGTAGATTCCCAAAACAAGGAATCTACATCCGCCCAAATCGGGTTCTAACACCAAGTGTGTTTTCATCCAATTCCACGACCAGGATTCTCATTCTTTCAGAGTTAAGATGATCTTCTTTCGCTGCTTTGCCTTAAAACTCCTAGACTTTCTTCATCACATTAGAGGTCATGATCAACTGGTAAGCTTTCACCCGAATCGGCTCGGGCCTCTCCTTCCAGCTAAGGGCATCCACCACCACATTGGCTTTGCCCGGACGGTAATGGATCTCGCAATCATAATCTTATATGAGCTCCAACCATTGTCTCTACCTCATGTTCAAATCTTTCTGATCGAAGAAATACTTCAAACTCTTGTTGTTGGTGAATATGGTGTACTTTATCCCATACAGGTAGTGCCTCCAAATATTTAACGCGAAGACCACCGCTACTAGCTCCAAGTCATGAGTAGGATAGTTAACCTTATGAACCTTCAAATGTCGGGATGCATAGGCTATAACATTTCCTCTCTGCATTAACACACACCCTAACCCCGAGTAGGAAGCATCAGAATAAACCACCAGATCTACACTTCCATCGGGTAATGACAAAACAGGAGCTTGAGTCAACCTTGCCTTCAATTCCTTAAACGCCTTCTCCTGAGCTTGACCCCACACAAACTTTACATCCTTCCAGGTCAACTTGGTTAGTGGAGAAGTGATCTTAGAGAAGTCTTGAATAAACCTTCGGTAGTAACCTGCCAAACCCAAGAAACTACCAATCTCGGATGGCGTCTTTGGAGACTTCCATTGCATCACCGCCTCCATATTTGCTGGATCCACCATAATCCCCTCTGGATTCACCACGTGACCCAAGAATTAAACCTCGTGTAACCAGAATGTGCATTTGGAGAACTTGGCATACAACTTCCCCCTTCTCAACGTCTCTAACACCTCTCGAATGTGACCATCATGCTCTATTTCGCTCTTCGAATAAATCAGGATATCATCGATAAACACAATCACTAATTTATCCAACATCGGATGACACACTCGGTTCATCAGGTCCATAAAAGCAGCTGGCGCGTTGGTCAACCCAAATGACATAACGAGGAACTCGTAGTGACCATAACGCATGTGAAAAGTTGTATTAGGAATATCCTGCTCTTTCACCTTTAGCTGATGATAGCCAGATCGAAGATCTATCCTTGAAAACCAACTGACACCTTGAAGTGGATCAAAAAAATCATCAATCCTCGGTAACGGGTACTGATTCTTCACCGTCAACTTGTTCAGTTCATGGTAGTCTATACACATCCTCATGCTACCGTCTGTCTTCTTTACGAATATGACTGGAGCACCCAAAGGAGAGATACTCGGTCAAATGAACCCTTATCAAGCAGCTCTTGCAATTGCTCCATCAACTCTTTCATCTCAGTCGGAGCCAATACGGTGCCTTGGCACCACGTTGGGCACCTGGTATAAAATCAATCTGAAACTCAATCTCTCGGTCTGGTGGCACTCCTGGTAAATCTTCGAGAAATACATCTGGAAAGTCACACACAACCGATGCATCGGACAGTTGTGGTGTTGGTGTATCCACGTCTTTTACATAAGCCAAATAGGCACTACACCATGCCTCATGCACTTTCCCACCACCGCCATCGAAATCACTCTCGGAATCATAGTGACTCAATCACCATAAACCGTCACCCAACTCCCGTTAGGCGCTATTAACCGAATCATCTTCTTGCGACACACAATGTTCGCCTCATAGTCCGCTAATCAATCCATCCCAAGAACCATATCGAAACCACCTAAGATCATAACGAATGGTCTAACCGGAAACTCATGACCTTCTAATTCCACATCACATCCTTCTATCATCTCAGAAATCCTGGTAGACTTACCTATGGCAGTTTCTACATCAAAGGGCGCATCTACGCTCCTACTACTAACAGGCAGTTTAGCACGGAAAGCAACATAAATAAAACTTTTACTAGCACCAGAATCGAATAACATAGAGGCTAAAGTTTGGTTTACTAGAAACATACTTGACACAACATCAGGGTCCGTCCTAGCTTCCTCCTGTGTGATCGTAAATGCTCTGGTGCTCGCCCTCAGTCCTTCTCCTCCAGTCTTCTTCACCCCAGAACCCTCAGCCTTTGACTTCTTACAACCTCTACTCATGTGACCATTTCCCCACAATTGAAACACCTCATAACCCCACAATCTCTAGTCATATGAACATGCTTCCCACACTTGAAGCAGATGTTTGATCCCCATTTGCATTCTCCCGAATGCTCCTTCCTTCATTTCCCACACCTCTTCGACCCCGCACCAGGTGTGACCACACGGCGATCATCCACCCATGCCTTCTTGTTGCTTATTGAGGCACCACCCCGACCGAACTTCTTCCCATCCCAATTCCGGTGGCCACCACCCTTTTTGTTCACTTCGGCCACCACCACCTCTCGCTCGTCATACAACCTTCATGCCAAATCAACCGCCGACCTGAACGTGCTTGGGCGAGCAGCGATCATGTGCCTGCAAATATCTGTTGGCAAGCCCTGAATATATCTCTTAATCTTTCGAGACCGAGGCATCACCTGATCCGGCGCCAGCCGTGCCATCTCATTAAACTTTGTAGTGTATTACTGATGCGTCATCGTTCCCGCCTCCAGCTGCAGGAATTCCTTTTCCACCTTATCCATCTCTCAGTGAGGACAGAACTTCTCAATCACAAACTTTTTCAACTCAGACCACCTCATTCTTTCAATTGCCCGACTACCCTCGGCTTGGACTATATTGCCCCACAAACACAAAGCCAAGTCCACAAACTAGTGGGCAGCAAATTTCACCTTTTGGTCTTCTCGGAACTCGCTGATATTCAGAACAACTTCCATTTCCCTCACCCATCGGTGAGCAGCAGCAGAAGTGACATTACCATCAAATGTTGGGGGCTTACACCTTTGAAATGCCCCATAGTTACAGCCTCCTGCCGCCTTTGGCGCAAGCTCTTCTTCTTCCTCCTCTTCATCATCAGAGAGAACCGTTTCAGGCTCCAGTTGCTCCCGTCCTCCCGAGGACCCATTCCTCTCTTTTCTTTCCCCTTCCCGTACAACCTTTATCACTTCAGTCACTACAGACGGTAGGATGGTCTGCATGACCTGATGACTTCTTCCACAACAGCCTCTTTTATTGAGGCTCTCAAATTGGCGCTCTTATCACCACCCTCCGGATGAGGGATCTCGGATTCTTCATGGACCACCTTTTCAACTCTAGGCCTTCCTCTTTTGGGCCGCGGTTCAGCACCAAGTCCTCCGCAACCTCCACCCCTTGAAGCTTTAGAAGATCTACCACCGACCATTTTCTAACACACACTGAAAGATTTAAACACCAACACAGTCATTCAAGGGAACAACTTAGTTTATGTCAAGTATAGTAAGTCCATAATTATAATGGCCAGTTGTGATTAGCCACTTACTTTACTCTTCATACCCCAAGCATTACCTATCCTAACTACATCAGTATCTAAATCTACAAACAACACATAACCACATAACATGCGCACGTAATACCGATTAACATTAAAGAAAATACCTGATGGCACGTAGCTACTCAGACTGGCATCCCTTCCCTTTCTGTCCCATTTTCAGTTTAAGTTTAGGTTTATTTTGAAAATTTGCCTCTTTCACTTAAATTTTGGCTCTTATACCAACTTGTAAGGCCCCGTTCACGGGACACTTACAACTAGCCAATCATCGCACAATAAACATATTTTATTAACTTAAATAAAACGTTGCAGCGGAAACATTAAAATAACCTTTCATTTAGAAATAAATGCTTTGCAAAGTTAATACAACATTCATTACAAAACATCGTTTGTTCGCATTACAATGCAAAAACATTAAACAAAAGAATGTCCTCTAAAAAGAGCCAAGTAGCCGCCCCGTGCCATCCTCGGCAACATTACCTGCCAATTGGAAACACATAAAAGTCAGCATTGCTGAGTGAGTTCTAGTTTTAAAATAAAATATACTTTACCTTCGTAAAAACCGTCCATTTTTTTCTTTCAAATCATACCATGCTTTAGAACGTGATCACACATCGTACGTAAACATAGATATAGTTATTATCTTCTGTAAAGATCTATGATCTAGTTTGATCAATTAGGTTATGATTTGCAGCGGAATAGTACTAGAATTAGATGAAATTTAAGCAAGAATAAGATGAAAATTCAATCAAACAGTAACGGTTATAGAGAGAGAAAGTTTTCTGAAAAAGATAATGTTCTCACTCATTCATAAGCTTCGGCAAATACAAATTAGGTCAACATTCCTTTTATAGAGGAATATGACGTCAGCAGATGTCACCTGATAGTGATAACAGATTATACAAACAACTGAAAATAACTAAAACTACTAAAGATGTCCACAACAACTGAGGACATCTTCTTACAATAAAAGCTAAAGAACTAGCTAATTCTACAACTACTGAAACTACAACATCTGAAGTGTAAGATCTTTAGATGTTTTACATTATACTAAACTACTGATTACAATCTAATGAAAATGTAAAGACAACTACTGAAAGTAAACCATCACAACTACTGAAGAGAACTTCTTCAGCTGTTGTGACAACCTCTGAAAACTTGATCTTCAGACTTTATCTTCAAACTATATCTTCAGAGTTTGTCTTCAGCTTTTGTCTTCAGACTTTTGTCTTCAGACTTTGTCTTCAGACTTTTGTCTTCACACTTTGTCTTTAGACTTTTGTCTTCAGCTTTTGTCTTCAGACTTTGTCTTCAGACTTTTGTCTTCAGACTTTTGTCTTCACTTCAGTTGTTATGATGTCTATGGGACTTAAAGGTTTTTCTGATCTGGCTCATTGG
>BJCM01266359.1:0-11203 GCA_018326385.1 Flaveria bidentis | reverse complement strand
GTGCGAAATGAATGAAAGAATAAATAAAGTTATACCTTGTTGTATGTATGACGTATGCTTATGTAATGAAGTATAAAGGAAAGTGTTTTAATGAAAAGAGTATTTTCATATATAAACTACTCAAGGTACTTTAATGCTTTTAAAACTAGAACTCACTCAGCAACGCTGACTTTTATACATTTTCAGTTGGCAGGTAATTTGTTGCTGAGGATGGCACGCGGGGGAAGCTACTCGGCGGAGCAAGACTGACAACCATTCTTAATAGAAATCACTATTGTTTTGTAATGCAGTTAAACTATTCTTTTGTAAACTGATTAAACCAAGGTGTATTGTCTAACAACAGTGTTTATAATGAGATGAATGGCTTTTGTTAAAATTAATTCCGCTGCTTAAATATGTAAGCTTGTAATGTTTTATGTAATTACAACTGTGAATGACCAACTGTGAGGTCTCCGGGAACGGGGCCTTACAGAAGTCAAATAAAAGTAACACGACCAAGTAAATAAGATTCACTTGTATTTTAATCAAAATTATGAACCTATATACCGGTGCATTAAAGTATTCAAGTAAGCATAACTAATTACAAGGCAAAGGAAACTATTTATACCAAAACACTAAACAACAATAGTTCCTGCATGGATACTTTTTTGCTTTTCGTAATAAAATCTAATGCTATAGAGTTTTGATTCTCAAGGCTTCTGAATACACTCGTGAACAAATATAATCATATCTGATTATAACAATCATTGGATTCATACTAATCATACACAAATGAAAAATAGCATGTGTTGTTTAAATCGAAACCAAAACTAAACATGAAACCACACGAATGAGCCTTCAAATCAATCCCCTTTTTCTAAAAACACTTTGAAAGCACTTCACAACCAACTTCGCATACTCTTGCCCCAAAAATCCACAAAATCAATCAAAATGACAATAGGGGATCAACAAAATATTTTATTCACCATCCAGACCGGGAAACGAGGTGTAAAGAAGCAAGAAACAACCCGTGTTCACTAAATAAGTATCGAGAATAAAATTGCACGCGCGGAATGAAAGTAATGAGACGTCAAACAAAGACGCAATGAGTGATCTATGAAAAAGAAATCAAATCAAAGTAACACGACCAGGTAAAATAGATTCACTTTATTTTAATCAAAATCATGAACCTATAAATTGGTGCATCAAAGTATTCACATAAGCTTAACTAATTACATGGGAAATGAACTACTTATACCAAAACACTAAACAATAATAGTTCTCACATGGATACTTTTTTGCTTTTCGTAATAACGTCCAATGCTATTGCATTTTGATTCTCAAGGCTTCTAAACACACTATTGAAAAAATATAATCAAATCTAATTATAACTATCATTGGATTCACACTAATAATTTGCAAATAAAACATAACATGTGTTGTTTAAATCAAAACCAAATCCAACCACAAAACGACACGAACGAGCCTTGAAATCAATCTACTTCTTCCAAAAACACTTTGAGAGCACTTTACAACCAATTTTGCATACTCTTGCCTCAAAAGTCCACAAAATCAATCAAAATGACAAAAGGAGATCAACAGAATATTTTATTGACCATCTAGACAAGGAAACGAGGTGTAAAGAATCAAGAATGTACTCGTGTTGACTGAATAAGTATCGAGAATCAAATTACACACTTGGAATGAGAGTAATGAGACGTCAAACAAAGACGCAATGAGTGATCGATGAAAAAGTAGTAAAATCATGATAACTTGACCATGTAAATAAGATTTATTTGTATTTTAATCAAAATTATGAACCTATAAATTTGTGCATCAAAGTATTCACGTAAGTTTAACTAATTACATGGGAAAGGAACTATTTAAACCAAAACACTAAAGAACAATTATTCTCTCATGCATACTTTTTTGCTTTTCATAATAACATCTTATGCTATAGAATTTTGATTCTTAAAGCTTCTAAACACACTCGTGAACAAATATAATAAAATCTGATTATTACAATCATTGGATTCACACTAATCATTTACAAATGAAACCTAGCTTGGGTTGTTTAAATCAAAACCAAAACCGAACAAGAAACCACACGAACGAGCCTTGAAATCAATCCACTTCTGGCAAAAACATTCCAAGAGCACTCAATAACAAAGATCGCACTGAATCAATCAAAATAATAATAGTGGATCAACATAATACATAATTAACCATCAAGAATAGGAAACTTGGGTTAAAAAAGCAGTAAAGTACTCATGTTCGCTGAATGAGTATCGAGAATCAAATTACACATGTGGAATGAAAGTAATGAGATGTCAAACAAGGACGCAATGAGTGAACGATGAAAAGGAAGACAAATCAAGGTAACTCGACCAAGTAAATAAGATTTACTTGTATATTAATCAAAATTATGAACCTATAAATTGGTGCATCATAGTATTCACGTAAGCTTAACTAAGGGAAAGGAGCTATTTATACCAAAACACTAAACAACAATAATTCTCGCATGGATAATTTTTCGCTTTTTGGAATAACATCCAATGCTATAGAGTTACGATTCTCAACGCTTCTGAACACACTCGTGAACAAATATAATCAAATCTGATTATAACAATCATTGTATTCATACTAATCATACACAAATGACACATAACATGTGTTGTTTAAATCGAAACCAAAACTTAACACAAAACCACACAAACAAACCTTGAAATCCATCCACTTTTTACAAAAACACTTTGAGAGCACACCACAACCAACTTCGCATGCTCTTGCCTAAAAAATCCACAGAATCAATCAAAATGACAATAGGGGATCAATAGAATATTTTATTGACCATCTAGACAAGGAAACAAGGTGTAAAGAAGCAAGAAAGTACACGTGTTCATTGAATAAGTATCAAGAATCAAATTACACGAGCGGAATAAAAGTAATGAGATGTCAAAGAAAGACGCAATGAGTGATCATTGAAAAAGAAGTCAAATCAAGTAAATAAGATTTACTTGTACTTTAATCAAAATTATGAACCTATAAATTGGTGCATCAAAGTATTCACATTAGCTTAACTAATAACATGGAAAATGAACTCTTTATAACAAAACACTAAACAACAATAGTTCTCGCATGGATACTTTTTTGCTTTTTGTAATAACGTCCAATGCTATAGAGTTTTGATTCTCAAGGCTTCTAAACACGCTCGTGAACAAATTTAATCAGATCTGATTATAATAAACATTGGATTCATACTAATATACACAAATGAAACAAAGCATGTATTGTTTAAATCGAAACCAAAACTGAACAAAAAACCACACAAACGAGCCTTGACTTCAATCCACTTTTTCCAAAAATAATTCAAGAGCACTCCACAACCAATTTTGCATACTCTTGCCCCAAAATTCCACAGAATCAATCAAAATGACAATAGGGGATCAACAAAATATTTTATTCACCATCCAAACTAGGAAACGAGGTGTAAAGAAGCAAGAAAGTACACGTGTTCACTTAATAAGTATTGAGAATAAATTACACATGCGGAATGAAAGTAATGAGACGTCAAACAAAGACGCAATGAGTGATCGATGAAAAAGAAGTCAAATCAAAGTAATACGACAAGGTAAATAAGATTCACTTGTATTTTAATCAAAATTATGAACCTATAAATTGGTGCATCAAAGTATTCACATAAGCTTAACTAATTACATGAGAAATGAACTACTTATACCAAAACACTAAACATCAATAGTTATCGCAAGGATACTTTTTTGCTTTTCGTAATAACGTCCAATGCTAGTGTTTTGATTCTCAAGGCTTCTAAACACACTATTGAACCAATATAATCAAATCTGATTATAACTATCATTGGATTCATATAATCATTCACAAATAAAACATATCATGTTTTGTTTAAATCGAAACCAAAACCAAACACAAAACGACCCAAACAAGCCTTGAAATCAATCTACTTCTTCCAAAAACACTTCGAGAACACTCTACAACCAACTTTGCATACTCTTGCCTAAAAAATCCACAAAATCAATCAAAATGACAAAAGGAGATCAACGGAATATTTTATTGACCATCTAGACAAGGAAACGAGGTGTAAAGAATCAAGAAAGTACTCGTGTTGACAAAATAAGTATCGAGAATCAAATTACACGCTTGGAATGAAAGTAATGAGACGTTAAACAAAGACGCAATGCATGATCGAAGAAAAAGAAGTGAAATCAAGGTAACTTGACTATATAAATAAGATTTACTTGTATTTTAATCAAAATTATAAACCTATAAATTAGTGCAACAAAGTATTCACATAAGCTTAACTAATTACATGGGATAGGAATTATTTATACCAAAACACTAAACAACAATAATTCTCGCATCGATACTTTTTTGCTTTTCGTAATAACATCCAATGCTATAGAGTTTTGATTCTCAAGGCTTCTGAACACACTCGTGAAAAAATGAAATCAAATCTGATTATAACAAACATTGAATTCATACTAATATACACAAAAGAAACATAGCATGTGTTGTTTAAATCGAAACCAAAACTGAACAAAAAACCACACACACGAGCCTTGAAATCAATCTAGTTTTTCCAAAAGCATTTCGAGAGCACTCCACAACCAATTTCGCATACTCTTGCCCCAAAAATCCACAGAATCAATCAAAATGACAATAGGGGATCAATAGAATTTTTTATTGACCATCTAGACAAGGAAATGAGGTGTAAAGAAGCAAGAAAGTACACGTGTTCACTAAATAAGTATCGAGAATCATATTACACGCGCGAAATGAATGTAATGTGACATCAAACAATGACGTAACGAGTGATCGATGTAGAAGTCAAATCAAAGTAACACGACCTAGTAAATAAGATTCATGTGTATTTTAATCAAAATTATGAACCAATAAATTGGTGCATTAAAGTATTCACGTAAGGTTACCTAATTACATGGGAAATGAACTACTTCTACCAATACACTAAACATCAATAGTTCTCGCATGGATATTTTTTTGCTTTTCGTAATAACGTCCAATGCTATAGAATTTTGATTCTCTAAGGCTTCTGAACACACTAGTGAACAAATATATTCAAATCTGATTATTACAATCATTGAATTCATACTAATCATTCATAAATGAAACATAGCATGTGTTGTTTAAATCGAAACAAAAAACAAACACAAAACCACACGAACGAGCTTTGAAATCAATCCACTTCTTCCAAAAACACTTTGACAAAACTCCACAACCAACTACACATACTCTTGAATCAAAAATCCACAGAATCAATCAAAATGACAATAGGGGATCAACAAAATATTTTATTGACCATCTAGACAAGGAAACGAGATGTAAAGAAGCAAGAAAGTATTCGTGTTCACTGAATATGTATAGAGAATCAAATTACACGCTTAGAATGAAAGTAATGAGACATCAAACAAAGACGCCAATGCGTGATCGAAGAAAAAGAAGTCAAATCAAGGTAACACGACCAAGTAAATAAGATTTATTTGTATTTTAATTAATTTATAAACCTATAAATTTGTGCATCAAAGTATTCAAGTAAGCTTAACTAATTACATGGAAAAAACTACATTTACCAAAACACTAAACAACAATTTTTCTCGAATGGATATTTTTTTGCTTTTCTTAACAACGTCCAATGCTACAGAGTTTTGATTCTCAAGGCTTCTGAACACACTCGTGAAAAAATATAATCAAATCTGATTATAACAATCATTGTATTCACACTAATCATACAAAAATGAAATAGCATATGTTGTTTAAAACCAAAACCGAACACAAAACCAGACAAACAAGCCTAGAAATAAATCGACTTCTGGCCAAGATATTTCGAGAGCAGTCCACAATGAACATCGCACACTCTTGCTTAAAAATATACCGAATGAATCAAAATAACAATAGTGGATCAAAATAATAATTTATTGACCATCTAGGCAAGGAAACTAGGGTTAAAGAAGCAACAAAGTACTCATGTTCACTTAATGAGTATCAAGAATCAAACTACACATGCGGAAAGAAAGTAATGAGACGTCAAACAAAGACGCAATGAGTGATGGATGAAAAAGAAGTGAAATCAAGGTAACACGACCAAGTAAATAAGATATACTTGTATTTTAATCAAAATTATGAACCTATAAATTAGTGCATCAAAATATTCATGTAAGCTTAACTAATTACATGGGAAAGGAACTAGATATAGCAAAACACTAAACCTCAATAATTCTTGCATGGATACTTTTTCACTTTTTGTAATAACATCCAATGCTATAGAGTTATGATTCTCAAGGCTTCTATACACACTTGTGAACAAATATAATCATATCTGATTATAACAATCATTGGATTTATACTAATCATACGCTAATGAAAAATATTATGTGTTGTTTAAATCAAAACCAAAACTGAACACGAAACCAAACGAACAACCCTTTGAAATCAATCCACTTTTCCAAAAACACTTTGAGAGCACTCCACACCAACTTCGCATACTCTTGCCTCAAAAAACCACAGAATCAATCAAAATGACTATAGGGGATCAACATAATACTTTATTGACCATCTAGGCAAGGAAACCAGGGTTAAAGAAGCAATAAAGTACTCATGTTCACTGGAAAATGAGTCAAGTAGCCGCCCCATGCCATTCTTATCAACCATTACCTGCCAACTGGAAAATGCATAAAAAGTCAGTGTTGCTGAGTGAGTTCTAGGTTTGTAAAAACATTACATTACCTTCCATTCGTTAAAACATTTTCAATACTATCGCACATGATCACACATCATAAATACATCAAGTTAATAATTATTATCTTCATCATCGTTCGTTTCATACATTTCGCACGTTTCGCATATTTCGTACTTATCGCACTTTTCGTACATTTATTATCTTTCACTTCTATCTAGGTCTTGTACTTAACCCCCCCTCATGAGCACAAAGCTATATCATCTAGAGTTATGCAACAAGGACCCCATATCGCACATTTCTCACGTATCACACGTATGGAGTAGTCATATAGACTAACTCCCCCTGTGTGTGAACCCTTAAGGGTTAGCCTAGATCGCATGCTATAAACACATAGTTGAGCTAAAAAATCTCATTGAGTTGTGAACCTTCTTTTATTTGCTTGCAAGACTTTTCATTTGTGACATCCGGTAATTTTCCGTTACCAAAACTCCGTTAGTGATGTTACGTCTTATATACACGTGTCATAAGCACACACTAGTTGTCGTTTAACGTTGGTGACCTAATAAGAATTAATAATGTTACATTGATGATAATCTAATTGATTAGATGATTATTGTGTTATGTTTATGTGTTTACGCGATTTAAATGTTAACAGTGAATTTTATCGCGTAACATAAAAACATGTGTATTTGAATTGCCTATCTTGTGACTAGTGGAAATAATGTAAATATTATTATTGTTGATTAATAATGTTGGTATTATTAAGTTAAAACCTTTTAAAAAGTGTTTAAAAGAATATTTTTTATAAAATATAAAATAAAGAGGGTTAAGTGTAATTACCTAAAACTAAAACTTAACAAAATTAACAAACCCTAATTCCCCCAAACCCCAAATCGGCCTCAAACCCTCATCCCACTCCCTCTCTTTGCGATTTTGATCAAGAAACAATCATTGTGCTTCGATTTTGGTCGATCTCAAGCTATAGAACACGTTAGAATCATCAATTGCAAGATATTACACGTGAAAGGGTTAGAATTTTACAAGTTTTATGAGATTTTTTTTATTTGGCCGAACCCTAAATCGGTTTTGAGTTCATGAATGTCGAAGTTGTTGTTGTTTGACGATGCTAGTATGTTAGTTAGATAGTATACATGTTGTTTAACGTCGATTATGCAAGAATGATACGTTTTTGATGAATTGTTCATGAACTTTGATTCAAGATAAACCCTAATTCTAAAAATGATGTGATTATATGAGATTGATGATTGTATGATGATTATATGATGATTAGTAGGTTGTATGAATACTAGATTACATTGATCTTGCAAGAAGTTGATGAATTGAAGTTTGTGTTCATAGTTTACTAATAATAGTAACTTTATTTTCATGATATGATGATTTGATGATGGATTGATGTTGTTGAAGGGTTTATGATGATGTATGTATGATAAATTGATGATATGGATGCTAGAAAACTAGGAATGAATGTTGTAGTTCATAGATTTCCAAAAGTAGAAACTTTTGATCATGAAGGTTAGTGAATTATGATGTTTGCATGTTGTTGATCATGCTTAGATGTTGATATGAACTTGAATTGGTGTATTATTAATGAATTTATGAATACATTGGGTGTTTGATAGATTTTGGGATGTGCTTTCCCAAAAGGGAAACTTTATTTGCACAAAGTTTGAAAGATGATAGTTTGAGCATGTTTGGGATATTAGGAGCATGTTAGTATGTTCATCGGTGATTTCTAATGTAATAGAATATGTTAATTTAGTTGTATGGAATGCTTGGATGATCATGTGTGATGTATGGACTTAGATGATCATGTATGATGTTGATGGTTGATTAGTAATTAAGACATCATGTTTGGGACTGGAAATTGATTATTGTGGTGTATGTTGAATGCAATGAACATAGTTGACGAATATGAGTGTGATTATCATACACACATGCGAATTTGAGGCCCCTACTTAGTTGGATTGGCAGGGTTTAGAATGTGATGTCGTGAGTGGCTTCACATGGAATGTAGTTCGTGATTTGATCTTTGTGTGACGTGTTAGTTATGTTGTAACTGGTGGGCATGTTAATGTTTTAGATTTGCATGACTTGTGTGATATTTAGTGGTATGAGGATCGATGTAATGCATTGGGTAATATACCACCTCATATGATCCATTTGAATGTTAACCATGTATGTTATATGTTCACGTTTGCTTAATTGAATTATAACTCATGATGTCACCAACGGGTCAAACGGGTCAACTGTGTCAAACGTGTCTGTGTTCTGAAACCTTGAGTCTTTGGTTGTAGTGTGCTTAGGATTCCACACGTTCTCTGTTTACACGTACTTATGTACTTACATGATCTAGGTGATCTCTGAAGGTTGTCTGTCCACTCTTTCTTATAAGTAAACCCTAAGTAGTTGTTACGCATATGAGGTGAGTTCATGCCCCACTCTTTACTTAACCTCTTTTGGGGGAGATAGCATACTAGTAATCTACAAACGCTTTATATATTTAAGTTGTGTATAATATTACTATAGTGTTTTTTATCATGGAAAAGTCCTCACACTTTCGAATTGTTAATATTAAATAGCGGGGAAACTTGGGTAGTACTACTAGGTCTGACGAGCCCCACCTGTGTGACTCGAGGTCAATCGGGTGCAATTTGTCCTAATGAACATTGTTATGACCTAATAAGTCGTGACAGGAGACAACAACTTATCACAATCAGCTTCAATTGCGAAATCACTATGAATTAATATTCATTGTTAATAGACTAGCTATCTATTACAATACACTACTTATCTATCTCAATTGTTAAATTGCTTATATTTGAATATCAACTCTTGAACTCACCAACCATTGTGTTGACATTTTAGTATGCTATTCTCAAGTCATTAACTTCGCTTGCCTTTAGGAGCACTGCACAGATTCATTATGCATTCTAAGACTTTATCTTAAAGACATCTTTGTTGGTTTTTATTTATTAATGTTTACTCATTTGGGTTGGCGCATGTTTTGCCATAGTATGCATTTATATACTTTGGGTTTCTTTACTTACAAAACACTTCTGCATAGTTTTCAAGTTTAAACTTTGGTTAATTTTATTTTAACGTTGGCATATAGAGTCGTTCTGAGTAACTATTGACTGAGATCCTGGTTTGTTCTCACTCCTCGCGGTAAAACTCCGCACATGGGTTTTGAGGGTATGACAGATTGGTATCAGAGCGATTGGTTTTAGGGAACTAGGTTGCATACACACTATACTATAACCACACTCAGATAGTTACCTGTGCCTTATTTCCTCTACTGTATACTCATTGGCATACACATCACACTCTCTGCAGCATGGCATCGTCATCGAGAACTCCGGGTAAGCGACATGCATCACCTACACGATCTGAGTCCCCACCTCTCTCACCTGTACCCGAAAATGGACCTGACTGGCCCCGTCTAGCTTATCCTCAAGGGGAGATTGATTGGGATAAACCTTTTGCATTGATGGAGCGTGACCCCCCACGAGACTGGAGTTTCTACCCCAAGTTCGTTGATCACGTAATGCATAGGGAGGGCATACCTGTCCAGAGGCCTAGGACTAGGAGCAATGCCGATCAGCCAATTCCTTCACTCCCACAGACGGTGTAGTCCAATGAGCAACTGATTGTTGCACTGGTGGCTGCACTGGATACTGAGCAACATTGAGTCAGGCGACTCACGAGTGATGTTTGTACACTGCAACATGAGGTGTACAAACTATGAAATGAAATGGTTGAACTTGAGAAGCGACACGGGAAGACCCTAAATGGGTGTCACCACATGGAAGACGGTCTTATAGCACTTAGATGATGCGTAACTGCTCGTGAACAGTGGGATGCAGTAGCCGATAACAGAATTGATATCTTAGAAGCCCAATTGACAGCGCTTCATATTGCCATAGCTCCTGCTCCTGCAGAGGACCTTGAGGATGAGGATCCCGAGGAGGAACCCGGGGAGGAGGAACCGATGGAGACGGAAGATGACAGTGATGGGTCGGATGTCGTCAATTGATTTCCTTTATATGACTTGGACTATCTAGTGTTTTCTCTCTTTTGAAACCTATGTTGGAAGGGTTGTTTCCCCATCATAACGACAAACTTAAATTATGTTGGAGCATATAAAGTTATATATAGTGTGTTCGTAGCTTGTCGAATAGTCTAGGCATAATGTATTACACCTGATATGTTGTAAACACTTGAAACTGAGTCATTCGCAGGAGCATATGCGAATGAGACTCAGTCATACGACTGAACCATGCTAATGGTCTAGTCGTGCGACTGAGAGGTGCGATTGGTCCAGTCGTACGATTGAACCATACACATGGTTCAATCGCATGAACGAGCCCAGCAGCATCTAATATAGGCCGATGCCTATATATACCAGTTTCAATTGTGTAGAAAGTAAGGATCTCGGATCAAAGGATTTCAAGAGGGATCTTGGAATAGGGTTCC
>BJCM01266352.1:0-24295 GCA_018326385.1 Flaveria bidentis | reverse complement strand
CATACTTCACCCCTTTTGATTTAACACTATTTGGGTTGCAACATGTATCAATTATCAAATACACTCAATTATTTATTCAATCAAAATCATTCTAAAACTCAATTCATACAAACATGCTTACTTGTTATACTATTTGTGAATACATTCTAGAATACATTATCTTGCAAACAATCTAAACCTCCCTTAACATGTATAGCGCTATAGGACTAGCACATCCTCCCTATTATGATGCGTCTATGTTAAGTTATCAATCTTTATGGTCTTGCTCACTTTTGATGCTAAGATTACGCTAGTGTACACTTTGGTTTGATTATGGGCTTTCCATGCTAGCAATGTACAAACTTTAGTATACTTTACTGATGTTGAATTGAGATTTATTCACTATTATACTATGTATTCAAACTCATATGCTCACCAACATATTCATATTTTGACCAATATTTTACATATGTTGTAGGAAGTGCTTGAAGCTTTATCAAGAAATTCAATTAGCCTGACTTAGAAACACACCAAATCTATCATTTTGTTATGCTTGTTTTAGACATGTATTTCTCAATAGTTTTGTATGTTTATTTGAAGCATTGTAACTTTATATTGATTAATTGAAATATAATTTAATCTTAAATTATTGTCACTTTAGTTATATGTTGTATTTGAACAATCTATCACTTCTCGCGCACCATCGGTTGGGGTGTGACAGATTGGTATCGGAGCCATAGTTATAGGGAATTAGGAAAACTTCCATGTTTTAACCTAGACTATGACTAAGGACTCCCATTAGTAATGCTTATGATTTGTTTGATTATCTTATGTTTGTGCCAAAAAAAATAAAAAGGAAAGAAACCCTCAAATATACTTAATCTTGCTCCTCGTCTTATTCTCTTCTAGAAAAAAATACACTTTTCCTAAGGTGTAATCTTGCAACGACGATACGAAGACACTCGTATTTTACAAATGTAACGACCTCATCAATATAGGAGTGAATCCCTTACTTTGGTGATGACTTTAATTCCATCATTATTGTTTTTATGAAATTAAAACATTAAAATAGGAGTGATTTCCATAACTTGATGACAAATTCACTTATCTCACTCTTGTGGAACCTTACCAACGAGTTAGGATTAAACTCCTTACTTTTATGGATAAGTACCAACCATGTTTAGGGAACGACACCACCAAGTTAGGATTGATATCCATATCTTGGTGACTAGTTCCATTCTTTGAGTTTCAATCTCACCAAAGTCTTGATATATTGATTGACAAGGGACATATAGTAACTGGAAGGGGGAATACCATTACCCGACTTGTCGGTGAGAGTATTACAACACATTAAGCCAAAGCATGATTTCTGAACTCAAAAGAAGTCTTGAATACTTTGGATTAGTCTTAATTCCAAAACCGGAACATTCCAAGCCTTATTCGAACTTTTTTTATGTTTGTATTTATTTTATGCATTTATGCTTTACCCTTTTTCCTCTTGTCAAGATCGAATCATCCGAATTGCACTAATATCTCGACCTCAGATGCTAATAATCAAGAACCAACAAAAACTTAAAAGCTTTCATTATTGTTTAATTAATTCTTTTAAGTGGTTATAATTCATTATGAGAACCGATTTGAAACCTACTTGATTAGGTGTTATGTTATAATGCTCTAAATATGCAAAAAATATTTTAAACACTATTGATCAAGTCTTATCATTCTCTTTAACCTACATTGTAGATGTATTCCAAATCCCATAGAAGCTCCAAGAAAAGTTCCAATAAGAAAATGGTCGCTTTCCTGGCTAAAGAATTTCTCGAGTTATTCCCGATATTGTTAAGCAAATCAATGCCACCCTAAGTCCAAACACTTTAGTAGAATCCCAAAACCCTAGTCCCAAAACCATAGCCTTTTCCTATAAGCACTTCAAGTCATGTGGCCTTGAACCTTTCACTGGTGAATAGGGTGCCTCCAAGATGCTTGAATGGTTCGATAGCATCAAAGTCACTTTCATCAATAGTGAATGTCCTGAAGAGCTTCAGACTCCTAGTGCCACTGGTGTCTTCACATCGAGGGCACTTGAATGGTGGAATAGTGAAAAGAGCACTCGTGGAAATAAGTTCGCCTTCACCCTACCATGGGAAGAAGTGAAGCAACTCATGATAGATGAGTTTTTTCCTCCTCATGAAATGTAAAGTCTTGAAGAGGAATTCTGGAACCTCAAACAAGTTGGAGGTGACAACTTGACTTACACCATTCACTTTAAACAACTTAGTATCCTTGTCCCTCACTTGGTCAACACCACTAACCGAGCCATAGCCAAGAACATAAAAGGCCTTCCCCCTATTATACGTGACTCCATCACCATAGCTGAACCATTCTCAGTTGAGCGAGGCATCCGGTTGGTGAATCTATTATCCAACAACCAAGTGAAAGATGGATCTTTGTCTGTTAAAGGCTCCTTCAAAACCGCCCATCAAGCTATCTCCGAAAAACCTGACAAACCCAAAGACACAAAAACACCATCCAAAAACACCCGAGACGACAAAAAAAGGAAGTTTCAAAGCCGCAACTATGCCATGACAACAGCAACAACCCAAGCTCCCATCAATTTGAACCAAGAACCACCTAAGAAAGCCTACACCGGTACGTTTCCCAAATGTACCAATTGCCAATACCACCAACCACCTACCTCTCATGTCTTCAATGCACAACGTGTAACCGTTATAGGAACTTTGCCTTAGCGTGTCGAAGTGGTCCTAGCCCACATGTTAACCCACCTTCAGCTCACACCGCTAGCCAAAGACCCCCGACTAATGCAAACAGTCGTGCTTGCTTCAAATGTGGTGATCCAAAGCATCTTGCTCCTCAATGCCCTCACAACAATCAAGTTCAAGTGCGAGCGTCACATGGACGCGCGTTTAACATAAATGCGTTTCAAGCTCAAAATGACAATGAGGTCGTAAACGGTACATTTCTTATAATTGAAATTTATACTTCTGTGTTATTTGATACCGGTGCAGATAAAAGTTTTGTTTACGTAAAATTTTAACCAATGCTAAAATGTACATGTTTAAATTGCCAAAATCATTCACCATTGAAGTCGCTAATGGAAAATCTGTCATTGTTGATTCCATTCTCCTTGATTGTGTTTTAAGTCTTAATGAACATGAATTTCCTATCGAAGTCATACCCATGCAATTAGGTAGTTTTGATGTCATAGTAGGCATGGATTGGCTTGCCGAGGTTCGTGCCGAAGTCGTTTGCTTTGAAAAATATATTTGTATTCTGCTACCTTCCAGTGACACCTTACAAATCTATGGCGAGAAACCCTCAAACAGACTCAAACTCATCTCTTGTACGGAGGCACAAAAGTGCTTACGTCAGGATTGTATTGTCTTTTTAGCTCACGTCATGATAGAAAAAGAAAAGGGAAAGAATGTGAAAGACATTCCAATCATTTGTGAATTTTTTAACATATTCCCTGAAGATCTACCTGTTCTTCCTCCCGCTCATTCCATTGATTTCTTGAGTGATCTCATACCCTGTGCTACACTGGTTGCTATATCTCCTTACCAACTCGCACCCTCAGAAATGCAAGAGCTAGCTATTCAACTTCAAGAGTTGGTGAATAAAGGCTTTATACGTCCTAATTCATCCCCTTAGGGTTCTCCAATCCTTTTTGTAAAGAATAAGGATAGTTTGTTCCATATGTGCATTGATTATCATGATCTCAATAAACTTACTGTCAAAAACCGTTCTCATTTTCCTTGTATCAATGATCTCTTTGACTAACTCCAAGGAGCAACTTGTTTCTCAAAAATTGACCTATTATGTAGTTATCATCAGCTTCCAATCCGTGAAGAATATATTCCAAAAATAGCTTTCCGCACAAGGTATGGCCATTACGAGTTCATGGTTATGCCTTTTGGTTTGACCAATGCACCCTCAACCTTTATGTACTTGACGAACCACGTGTGTAGACCTTACTTGGATCATTTTGTAATTGTGTTTATTGACGATATACTAATCTATTCTAAGACCGAATCTGATCATGAACGACACTTACGTATGATCTTGGAAAATCTTCTAGCCGAACGACTTTACGCCAATTACTCCAAATATGAATTTTGGTTGAAAGATGTTCAATTCCTTGGTCACATAAAAAGTGAAAAAGGAATTCATGTTGATCCTACCAAAATGGATGCTGTCAAAGGGTGGATTGCTCCAAAATCCCCTATCGAAGTAAGTTCCTTCCTTGGATTGGCAGGTTACTACCGTCGATTCATCTCCAACTTTTCAAAAATCGCCATACCGTGTTTGGGGTCCCAAACAAGAGGAATCCTTTCAAACCCTTAAGCGTATGCTCTGTGACGCACCCATCTTAACCCTTCCCGATGGAAATAACAATTTTGTAGTTTATTGTGACACTTCAAATCAAGGTCCCAGTTGTGTCCATATGCAACTAGGCAAGATTATCGCTTATGTGTCAAGACAACTTAAAACCCACGAGAAGAACTACAATACCCATGATCTTGAACTCGGAGCTGTTGTTTTCTATTTAAAGATTTGGAGGCACTACCTTTATGGTACTCAATTTGTGGTCTTTACCGATCATAAGAGTCTCCAACATATCTTTAACCAAAAGGATCTCAACATACGTCAACGATGATGGGTTGAATTGTTGAATGACTATGATTGTGAAATTCGTTACCACCCCGGAAAAGCAAATGTCATGGCCGATGATCTTAGCCTAAAGAGTTTTGTCAATGCTCATAGCATTTGTCTAACCAATCGTCTTCGTTGTTTGCAAATCCAAAACTACATTAAACCCGTATTCGTGAAGCCCACACATTGAGTACCATAAAGGTTTTGTTAATGCTCATAGTATCGTAATGGATTTATCACCAAACTCCCACGAACATCTTCTGGGCATGACAATATTTGGGTAATTATCGATCGATTGACCAAATCAGCTCATTTCCATCCTATTCGTGAAGACTACTCCATTGAAAAACTAGCTCGTATCTACACTTCTGAAATCATTAGCCGTCATGGTATCCCACTTGATATAATCTCTGATCGTGATGGTCGATTCACTTCCTATTTTTGGAGAACTTTTTAGTTAACATTGGGCACTCAACTCAATCTTAGTATGGCTTTTCATCCTCAAACTGATGAACAATCTAAATGTACTATCCAAACTCTCGAAGATATGCTTTGATCTTGTGTTATCGATTTTGGTGGCAACTAGGATGCACACCTACCATTGGTCGAATTTTCGTAGAATAACAGTTATCACTCTAGTATCGATATGGCACCATTTGAAGCTCTTTATGGTCACAAATGTCTTTCACCTATTTGTTGGCACGAGATCAGTGAGGCACAAGTCACTGGTCCCGAAATCATTCAAGAGACAACAGATAAATCTTGCAAGGTCGCGACAACTTACTTGCTGCAAGAAGCAGGCAAAAGAGTTACGCCGATAAACGGCATAAGCCCTTGGAATTCAATGTTGGTGATCTCGTATTTCTCAAGGTAACTCCTTGGAAAGGAGTAATGCGCTTTGGTAAGAAAGGAAAACTTACTCCTTGATATGTATGTCCTTTCAAGATTCTCAAAAGAATTGGTAAGGTGGCATACCAACTTGATCTACCACAAGAACTTAGCAACATTTACCTAACTTTCCATGTCTCTAATCTCAAAAAGTGCCTAGCCGACAAAGGACTTCAATTTTTTCTTGACGACATATGTGTCGACGATACCATGCATTTTGTTGAGAAACCTATTGAAATCATGGATCGTGGAATGAAGTAACTCAAACGAAGTCGTATTCCAATTATTAAGGTGTGTTGGGAAGGAACTAGTGGTCCAAAATTTACTTAGGAACGTGAAGATCAATTCAAGATGAAGTACCCACATCTTTCCCCAGAACCTTCTTCTAAATGAATTTCGGGACAAAATTCCCTAATGTAGGAGAGACTATAACGTTCTACATTTTACATTTATTTTTTTTAAATGTAATATTACTCATTGTTCAAATCCTTGTAACCTTAAGACTTGATCATAGTGAAAATATATTTTTATGTAATTCTTGTTGATTATATATATGTTCAACGCTTAAACAATTACAAATGTGCATTTCATCGCAAAACCGAACAACTTATCTGGACTTATATATTTTTTATAAGTTTTATTTTTATGATTCATATATTAAAATACTCATTGTTAATTATTAGTTATGGTGTAAATTAATAAATAAAATAAGTTAATGGGTTATATTGAAAAATTGTATTTTTCCTTCACTCATCTCCCCAACTACTTACATTAATGCCCAACCATAATTTTCATCTATAAGTACTAACCCAAATTCCCCTCTAATCACTTTCACCACTCAAAAATCTCTCTAAACTCTCTTAATCCATCCAAGAACTCCATCATTTCTTTGCAAGAAATATTCAAGAACAATTTGTGAGTTTTTACTTATTTATTTATTTATACTTTCTTTCTTACTTTCTTCTTCATTTTCTATACCACTTGGAATAACCTCTAGGACATAACCACTTAGTCACCAAGGTGACACAAGTATGGTAACACCTATTTTTGAGGTCCAAGTTGGAAATATTATATTTGATTCTTTAATACATGTTTTCTTGTTTTATTTTTAGAACTTTTACATACTAAAACGAATCACCAACAATTTTAATGTTGGAAGGCTTGTGTTGAAGTTATATTTCTGAAATTTTAATGCTTTTACAATTCATTCTTTCAATTTTACAAAATACTAAGTGATCTACAAATCAAGAAGTGGATGAAACCAAACCGAGCCTCCAACCAATGTTGAAAGGCTTGTGTTATGGTATGAAATGGTGATGTTAAACCTTGGTTCTACAACTAATTTATCCACCATACCCCACTTGAACACTAGTCAAACTAGTTAATGTTGATACATATGTCCCTAGTTTATGTGCTTAATGTAAAAGTCTTTCATGTCTTACACATATGTAACGAATGATTTAAATGAAATATAATATATGGTTGATCTTTATAATGTTTAATATTTCATAGTATTATTGTGTGCTAAAGTATAATGAACTTACTATATAGGTTTGAGGTTGTTGTGCATAGCTCTTAGTCAATAATGATTGAGAAATGTGTTCAAACTTAGTCGTATGAGTCTTCATGCGAATGGACCATACGCATGAATACATCATGCTAATGGGCAAGTCGCACGACTGAACCAGGAGACTGGATTAGTCTCACTAATGGGCAAGTCGCATGACTGAACCTTCCGTCGTGCGTATGGATCAATCGCATGATTCAGTCCCACAACTGAACCATGCTAATGGTTCAGTCGTACGATTGGAAACCCATGATTTATAAATACCTCTTAATTAGTAAAAAAACACTGAAGAACACTTGAGAAACACTTGATACTATTACGAACCCTAGCCGTCTAGAACGTCCAAGGAAGCATGTCCAACTTCATAGATCAATCCAAATCAATCTCTACTCGCTCATAACGTTTAGTTTCAATTTTATATTGATCGAGTAATTGTTATCATTGATTGGATCGCCAATCAAATAGGATTCCACACTATTTGATTCGGTATAAACACAGAATTTGTTAGTATTCCATACGTACATGGTCCAGACAATTAATTTACTTTATTACTTTCATTTATATACTCATGACCATCCGAATCACCCTTATGTGGAGATTTTGTGCAATGGTGACAATCTTTAGGTTTGTGGATATCACTACCTCTAATAGATGACTTATATGAATATAACATTTCATTTATTGATTTCTTCAATTTGAATGTTTCCGTCTTCAATATTTCACCAAATTGATTAAAATTTGATTAATTAAGTTTTTAGTTTGTGATTAAGGTTCAATCAATATCCTTATTATCTCTAATTGATTCAATTAAGCTTGTTTAAGCTCAAAAACATTATCAATTCATCATTCAACGAACTTATCATCTTCAACATCTTCAAATTTGATCAAATTCATCTGCAAACAAGTAGATCTTCGAATATCAATCAATTCAATGTTCACTGTAACGCCCGAAATAAAGTCAAAAAGAGCCAATTAATAATAATGGGCTTAGCCGAGATTATTTGAAGAAAATAAGTGGGTAATGGAGTATGGACCGGGTAGACCTCGCGGGTTATGTAATTGGTGACTTAAAGGTTCCGGGAACGCCCGGTATATATAAACGAATCAGCTTGAGCAGCTCACATTTCCAACTCAACTCCCCAAATTTTGAAGAGAGAGTGTAGAGAGAGAAAGTGGAGAGAATTGAAGATTTAAGGCTCGGTTAATGAAGGGATTGAAGATCGATGTTCATGGGCATCCAAACAACAAAAACACCAAGAATCCAGGTAAGAAACATCATTTAATCATTCCTTTTAATGTAAACCTGGATTCTAGGGCTTGGGGTTTTTAAAAATGGCAAATATTCTCCCAAAACTCACGTTTTTGTGTAAGAAAACATGTAAAAACCTTAGATATAGCTTCATGGATGATAAACCAAGGTTTTGGGTGTAAAGATTGAAGTTTTTAGTAAAAAATGGGTTGGTTCGTAATTTTCAGCCCGTTCTGCGAAATTATGTATTCATCCAACGAAATTATGTAATCATCTAGCGAAACTATGGGTCTTCCTGTGAAACTATTGTTTCGCAGGTAGTTTAATAGACATGGTTATCCAACGAAAGTTGGGCGACACTGGCAGGAAAGATGCCAGCGAAACTGTCAGCGAAGATGGCAGCGAAACTGCTGGCGAAATTAGCAGCGCAACTGTTGATCTGGCAGCGAAATTAGGCAAAAAATAACTCCTTTTAGTGTTAACTTATCTCTAGGCTGTGTAGTGCAACCCTTGCTTTGAAAGCTTGATTGAGAAGCTACTCATCAAGTCTAGATGAATTCTAAATCCCCTATTTTAAAGGTTTTGAACTAGTTTGGGGCTGGAAATGCGTACTAAATATACGTTTTAAACGACCAAGATTTTAAGAGATTTTAATAGGAAGATTAATTTTTTATAAGGAAATGTGCTATATAAATGTTATGAAACCTTACTAGGGGCGTTTCCCCTTGGACCCCAGCCGAGGAGTTGCCCCATGAACCTCACTAGGGGCTGCTGCCCCTAGGACCCCATTGTCAGGTGTGGTCGCCCCCGAACCCCCGCTGTCCCGTTAAGGGCGGGTTATTTTTTATGATGATTATGCTTGTGTTGCATATGTATATGTATGTGAATGTATGATGTATGATGTTATGATGCATGATGTTTATCATGATGTGTAATAGTATATGTTATGTATGATGATGCATGGCGATGTTATGCTTAAGTATGATATGTTTTCTTATGTTCCTTACTACGTATTATGATGTGACTCTACGTGGTTTGATTATGATAATAAACGTAAAGTATTATCTTAAAAAATGAAAGATTTAAGATAATGAAAGTGGAACATAATGAATGAATGAGTGAATGAATCAGTGAATGAATCAGTGAATGAATGAATGAACGAAAGCCTTGCAATCAAAAGAAAGGAGGTTCACAACTCAATGAGACTTCAATGAGACTTGTTAGCTCATCTATGCATTTACATCGTGCGATCTTGGCTAACCCTTAAGGGTTCACACACAGGGGTAGTTACTCTACGTACTACTCGATACATGCGATATATGTGATATGTGTGAAACGGGGTCCTCGTCGCTTAACCCTAGATGACATAGCTTTATGCTCAAGAGGGAGGTTAAACATATAACAGGACCTAGATAGAAGTGAAAGATAATAAATTTACAAAAAGTGCGATAAGTACGAAATGTACGAAACGTGGGATATGTACGAAATGAACGATGATGAAGATAATAATTATTACCTTGATGTACGTATGATGTGTGATCACTTGAGATAGTAAAGAAAATGTTTTAACGAATGAAAGGTAACATAAAGTTTTATAAAACTAGAATTCACTCAACGACTTTGACTTTTTATGCATTTTTCAGTTGGCAGGTGATTGTTGCTGAGGATGGCATGGGGTGGCTACTTGGCTCATTTAGATGGCATCAATTTTATGATACGATAACATTTTTGGATTGTAATACGAATGAACGATATTTTGTAATGAACGTTGTATTATTTTACAAAAAGTGTTTATTTAAAGGAAATGAAATAGTTGTTTATATTGTTTCTACTGCATGGTTTTAGTAAAGTTAATGTAAATATATGTTTTAAGTGCGATGATCGACAGGCTGAAATCGTGCAGCGGAAACACTTTAAACAAACATTTCATTTCCTTTAAATAAACAATTTTGAAAACTAATAAAACGTTCATTACAAGATATAGTTCGTTCGTATTACAATGAAAAACGCTATACAAAAGAATGCCATCCAAAAATGCCAAGTAGCTACCCCGCGCCATCCTCAGCAATGCTCAACTGCCAACTGGAAAAATGCATAAAAAGTTCTAGTTTTATATAAACATTGCATTGCCTTCCACTCGTTAATACATTTTCTTTACTATCGCACATGATCATACATCGCACATACATCATGGTAATCATTATTATCTGCATCATCGTTCGTTTCGTACATTTCGCACGTTTTGCAAATTTCGTACTTATCGCACATTTTGTACATTTATTATCTTTCACTTCTATCGAGCTCATGTCATGTACTTAACCCCCCTCTAGAGCACCAAGCAATTCATCTAGGGTTAAGCGACAAGGACCCCATATCACACGTATGGAGTGGTCAGTAGGACAGACTTCTCCTGTGTGTGTAAACTCTTATGGGTTCACCAAGATCGCACGTTGTATAACACACAGTAATTAGGAAATCGCACATATTGGAGTAGTCACCAGGACTGAACTCTTACTGTATATATGAACCCTTATGAGTTAGCCAAAATTGCACGCTATAGACACACACAGTTGAGATAACAACTCTCAATGAGTTGTGAACCTCCTTTCATTTGCTTGCAAGGTTTTTCATTCGTTCTTTCATTGGGTCCACTTTCATTACCTTAAATCTTTCACTTCATTAAGACAATACTTTACGTTCATTAACAATATCATACCATGTAAAGCCACGTCATTATACTTAATAAGGAACATAAGAAAACATTCATACATAACATACATAATCAACATACATCAGCATCATCATAAACAACATCAATCACACATCGTCCTAAACGTCATGTGTCATACATTCACATAGATAAACATATGCATATCAAGCATAAATCATCTTAAAACTTAACTAACCCAACACGTGAGAGCGGGGATTCGGGGGCGACAACCCCTGACAGTGGGGTTCCAGGGGCAGCAGCCCTTAGTGGGGTCCAAGGGGCAACACCCCTGGCTGGGGTCGCGCTGGACTAGATCTTCCCATTAAAACCTTTTATATAGCACATTTTGTTATAGAAAAATCGATCTTCCCATTAAAATCTCTTAAAATCTTAGTCGTTTAAAACGTATATTTAGTATGCATTTCCAGCCCCAAACTAGTTGAAAACCTTTAAATAGGGATCTAGAACTCACCTGGACTCGATGAGTAGCTTCTCAATCAACCTTAGAAAGCAAGGGTTGCATTGCACAGCCTGTAGATAAGTTAACACTCAAAGGAGTTAATTTCTGCCTAATTTCACTGCATGATCAGCAGTTTCGCTGCTAGTTTCGCCAGCAGTTTTGCTGCTAGTTTCGCTGGCAGTATTGCTGGCATCTTCGCTACTAGTTTCGCCCAACTTTCGTTGGAAAACCATGTCTGTGAAACAATAGTTTCGCAGGAAGATCCACAGTTTTGCTAGACGAATACCTAATTTCGTTGGATGAACACCCAGTTTCGTAGAAGGGGCAAAAAAATACGAACACCCCATATTTGACCTAAAACTTCAATCTTTTACATCCAATCCTTGGTTTATCCCCTAATAAGCTATATCTAAGCTTCTTACATGTTTTCTTACTAAAAATCGTGAGTTTTGGGTGAATCTTTGTCACTTTTAAAAACCCAAACCTTAGAATCCGGGTTTACATCAAAAGCAACGATTAAAGGATGTTTCTTACCTGGATTCTTGGCATTTTCTTGTTGTTTGGATGCCCATGAACACCGATCTTCAATCACGAGATCAACCGAGCCTTGAATCTTTAATTCTCTCTACTTTCTCCCTCTACTCTCTCTCTAGAACTAGAGCGTTGAGTTGCAAATGAGAGCTGCTCAAGCTGATCTGTTTATATATACCGGGCGTTCCCGGGACCTTAAACTCGCCAAACACATAACCCGAAGAGTTAACTCGGTCTATAACCCATATACATCTTATTTTCATTAAATGATATCGTCTAAGCCTATTATTATTATTTGGCTCGCTTAGACATTATTTGGGGCGTTACAAGTCCACCTCCTTATTTACGTTTCGTCCTCAAAACCTGCTAGTCATTGAATAGTTGAGGGTAATGCTGCCTCATCTCCTCCTCAACTTCCCAAGTGGACTCTGATCTCTTCCTGTGCTTCCACTGTGCACGCACCAAGAGAACCACCTTATTCCTTACCCTCTTCTCTTTGTGATCGATGATCGCCACTGGTTGTTCCACATAATTGAGCCGTTCATCCACTTCTATATCCTCTAGTGGTACCACCATATCCTCCAAGGCTAAGCACTTTCTTAAGTGAGATACATGGAATGTCGGATGAATTCCACTTAACTCACTGGGCAACTCCAACCTATAGGTTACCTCTCTTACTCAAGCAATAATTCGGAAAGGCCCTATGTATCTTGGGCTCAACTTTCCCCTCTTCCTAAACCGAATGATGCCCTTCCAAGGTGAGACCTTTAACATAAACCTATCATCCACCTGGAACTCAATCGGTCCGCGTCGTTAATCAACATACGACTTCTGTCTATCTTTGGTTGCCTTCTTGAAGGCCTTGATCTTTTCAAGCTTCTCAGTCGTAGCCTCGATTACCTCGATGCTCCCTAACTCTTTCTGACCAATGTTGCCCCAACACACGGGTGTTCGGCATCTCCTACCGTATAGCATCTCATAAGGGGGCATACCAATGCTGGCATGATAGCTGTTGTTATATAAGAACTCACCTAACGATAGGTGGTCATCCCAACTTCCTCCAAAATCGATAACACATCCTCAAAGCATGTCCTCCAATGTCTAAATGGTCATCTCTGACTAACCATCAGTCTGGGGATGATAAGTCGTGCTGATGTGTAACCTCGTCCCTAGAGTATCGTGGAATTTCTTCCAAAATATGGATGTAAACCGGGTGTCAGGATTAGACACAATAGACACCGGTACACCGTGATGAGTTACAATATTTTTAATGAAAAGATCCGCCAACCTCTCGGATGAATATGCCTCGCCAATCGGAAGGAAGTGAGCACTCTTCGTCAAATGGTCAACTATCACCCATATAGCATCGTACCCTCGCGCGGTACGCGAAAGCTTTATAATGAAATCCATGGTAATGTGCTCCCATTTCCATTCTGGTATATCCAAAGGTTGGATCTTCCCATACGGCTTCTGATGCTCGGCCTTCACCTGTAGACAAGTAAGGCATTTACTCACATACTCCACCACGTCGCGTTTCATACCCGACCACCAATAATCTTTCTTCGTGTCTTGGTACATCTTTGTAGCACCTGGATGAATAGAGTACTGAGTCTTATGAGCTTCATCCCTAATCTTCACATGTAGATCCACAAAACAAGGAATTCATATCTGCCCAAATCGGGTTCAAACTCCGAGTGTGTTTTCACCCAATTCCGCAACCAGACTTGACATTCTTTCCAAGTTAAGATGATCTTCTTTCAATGCCTCATCTTGAAACTCTTTACCTTGCTTCATCATAACAGATGTCATGATTAACTGGTACGCTTTCACCTGAATCGGTTCGGGTCTCTCTTTCCGACTAAAGGCACCGCCACCACGTTGGCTTTGCCCGGATGGTAATGGATCTCATAGTCATAATCCTTTATGAGCTCCAACCATCTCCTTTGCCTCATGTTTAAGTCCTTCTGCTCGAAGAATTACTTAAAGCTCTTGTGGTCGGTGAATATGGTGCACTTTGTACCATATAGGTAGTGCCTCCAAATCTTTAACGCAATGACCATGACTGCTAGCTCTAAATTATAAGTAGGATAATTGACCTCATAAACCTTCAACTATCAGGATGCGTAGGCTATAACCTTCCCTCTCTGCATTAACACACACCCCAACCCCGAGTAGGAAGCATCAAAATAAACCACTAGGTCTTCACTTCCATCGGGTAGTGACAAAACATGAGCTTGAGTCAATTTCGCCTTCAATTCTTCAACCGCCTTCTCTTGGGCTTGACCCCATATGAACTTTACATCTTTCCGAGTCAACTTGGTCAGTGGTGAAGCGATCTTAGAGAAGTATTGAATGAACCTCATGTAGTAGCCCGCCCAAGCCAAGAAACTACGGATCTCGGATGGCGCCTTTGGAGACTTCCATTGCATCACTGCCTCTACCTTTGCCGAGTCCACCATAATCCTGTCGGGATTCACCACATGACCCAAGAATCGGACCTCGCGCAACCAAAATGCATATTTGGAGAATTTAGCATACAACTTCTCCCTTCTCAACGTCTTTATCACCTCTCGAATGTGACCGGCATGCTCCTCTTCACTCCTGGAATAAATCAGGATATCATTGATATACACAATCACTGATTTATCCAACATCGGCCAACACACTTGATTCATTAAATCCATAAAAGAAGCTGGCATGTTGGTCAAACCAAATGACATAACGAGAAACTCGTAGTGTCCATAACGCGTGCGAAAAGCTGTTTTAGGAATATCCTACTCCTTCACCTTCAACTATTGATACCCAGATCAAAGGTCTATCCTTGAAAACCAACTGGCACCCTAGAGCTGATCAAATAGATCATCAACTCTCGGTAAGGGGTACCGATTCTTCACTATCAGCTTATTAAACTCACGGTAGTCTATACTCATCCTCATGCTACCGTATTTCTTCTTCACAAATAAGACTGGAGCACCCCGAGGAGAGATACTCGGTCTAATGAACCCCTTATCAACCAGCTCTTGCAATTGCTTTATCAACTCTTTCATCTTAGTCGGAACCAACCGATACGGTGCCTTAGCTACTAGTTCGGCACCTGTTATCAAGTGAATCTGAAACTCAATCTCACGGTCCGGTGGCACACCTGGTAAATCTTCTGGAAACACATCCGGAAAGTCACACACAATCGATACATCAGACAATTGTGGTGTTGGCACATCCACATCCTTTACGTAGGCCAAGTAGGCACTACATCCACGCCTCATGCACTTTCCCGCCACCGCCATCGAAATCACTTTCGGGATTGTCATGACTCGATCACCATAAATCTTCACCGTATTCCCGTCAGGCGCTGTCAATCGAATCATCTTCTTGTGACACACTATGTTCGCTTCGTAGTCTTCCAACCAATCCATTCCAAGAACTACATCGAAACCACCTAAGGTCATCACGAACAGTCTAACTAGAAACTTATGACCGTCTAGTTCTATATTACCACCTTCTATCATCTCAGAAATCCTGGTAGAGTTACCTATGGCAGTTTCTACATCGAAGGGCTCATCAATACTTCTACTCCTAATGGGCAGCTTAGCACAAAAGGCAGTAGAAATGAAACTCCTACTCGCACCATCAAACAACACAAATGCAAGAGTTTGGTTTACTAGAAACGTACCTGACACAACATCGGGGTCCGTCCTACCGATTCATCATGAATGCTCGGGTGCTTTCCCTCTACCCTTCTCCTCCATCCTTCTTCGCTCCCGAACTTTCAGCCCTTGGATTCTTACAATCCCTTCTCAGATTGCCATTCTCTCCATAATTATAACACCTTACAACTCCACAATCTCTAGACATATGACCAGGCTTCCCACATTTGATGCACATGTTTGACCCCTATTTGCATTCTTCCGAATGCTCCTTCCGGCATTTACCACATTTCTTCGACCCTGCACCAGGTGTGACCACACGCCGGTCATCCACCCTCGCACTCTTTTTGTTCGTCGCGGCACCAACCTGACCAAACCTTTTCCCATTCACGTTTCGGTCGCCACCACCATTCTTGTTCACCTCAGCCACCACCACCTCCCGCTAAACATACAGCCTCCTAGCTAGGTCAACTGCTGACCTAAAAGTTCTCGGCCGGGCATCGATCATATGCTTGCGAATGTCTGCTGGCAAGCCCTGAATATACCTATCTTTTGCGACAGAGGCGTCACCTGATCTGGCACCAGCCGTGCCATTTCGTTGAATTTGGTGGTGTACTGCTGATACGTCATGGTTCCCGCCTCCAGCTGCAGGAACTCTCTCAACCTTATCCATCTCCCTATAAGGACAGAAATCCTCAATCACCAACTTCTTTAGCTCTGCCCACCTCATCCTCCCGATAGCCCTGCTACCCTCATCTTGGACAATATTGTCCCACCAACACAGAGCCGAGTCCACAAACAAGTGGGCGGAAAACTTCACCTTCTGATCCTCCTGACACTCGCTGATATCATGAACGACTTCCATCTCTCTCACCCATCGGTGAACAGCAGCAGCAGTGCCATTTCCATCAAAAGTTGGGGGCTTGCATCTCATAAATGCCCCATAGTTACAGCCTCGTGCCGCCTCCTGCACATGCTCTTCTTCCTCCTCCTCATCATCGGAGAGGACCGTCTTAGTCTCGAGCCGTCTTCTTTCGCCCATAGGCCTACTCCTTTCATTTATCTCTCCATCTCTAACAACATTTAACACTTCAGTCACCACAGATGGTAGGATCCTCTGCATGACCTGATGCACTTCCTCCACAACCGCCTCCTTCACTAAGGCTCTTAGATTAGCACTCTCATCCCCGCCCTCTAGATGAGGAGTCTCGGGTTTATCATGAACCACTTTTTCGACTCTAGGTCTTCCTCTTATGACCTGTGGTTCAGCACCATGCCCACCACGACCTCCACCACGTGAAGCCTTAGAAGATCTACTACCAGCCATCCTCTAAGCGCACTATAAGATTCAAACACCAACACGGTCATTCAAGGTAATAGCTCAGTTTATGTCAAGTATAGTAAGTCCCTAATTACATTGGCCAGTTGTGATTAGCCATTTACTTTGCTCTTCATACCCTAAGCATTTCCTATCCTGAATACATCAGCATCTAAATGTACTGTAAACACAGAGATCAAATAACATGCGCATGTAATGCCGGTTAACATTAAAGAAATTAAATTATGGCTCACAGCTACTCGGACTGGCATCCCATCCCTTTTCCGTCCCATTTTCGATTTAAGTTTAGGTTTCATTTGAAAATTTACCCATTTCACTTAAACTTTGGCTCTGATACCAACTTGTAAGGCCCCATTCCCGGGATGCTCACAGCTGGTCATCATAGCACATAAAACATATAATTACATTAACTTTACTTAAATCGTACAGCGGAAACACTTTAAACAACATTTCATTTCCTTTAAATAAACACTTTTTCAAACTAATACATCGTTCATTACAAGATATAGTTCGTTCGTATTACAATGAAAAATGTTATACAAAAGAATGCCATCCAAAAATGCCAAGTAGCTGCCCCGCGCCATCCTCAGCAATGCTCAACTGCCAACTGAAAAATGGATAAAAAGTTAGTGTTGCTGAGTGAGTTCTAGTTTTATAAAATTATTTCATTGCCTTCACTCGTTAATACATTTTCTTTACTATCGCACATTATTATACATCGCACATACATCAAAGTAATCATTATTATCTTCATCATCGTTCGTTTCGTACATTTCTCACGTTTTGCACATTTCGTACTTATCAAACATTTATTATCATTCACTTTTATCTATGTCATGTCATGTACTTAACCCCCCTCTAGAGCACCAAGCAATTCATCTAGGGTTAAGCAACAAGGACCCCATATTGCACGTATGGAGTGGTCACTAGGACATACTCCCCCTTTGTGTGTAAACTCTTATGGGTTCACTAAGATTGCACGTTGTATAACACACAGTAATTAGGAAATCGCACGTATTGGAGAAGTTACCAAGACTGAACTCTTTCTGTGTGAATGAACCCTTATGAGTTAGCTAAAATTGCACGCTGTAAACACACACCGTTGAGCGAACAACTCTTAATGAGTTGTGAACCTCCTTTCATTTCCTTGCAAGGCTTTTCATTCGTTCCTTCATTATCTTAAATCTTTCACTTTGTTAAGATAATACTTTACGTTCATTAACAATATCCCACCATGTAAAGCCACGTCATCATACTTAATAAGGAACATAAGGAAACATTCATACATAACATACATAATCAACATACATCAGCATCATCATACACAACATCAATCATACATGATCTAAACATCATGCATCGCACATTCACATACATAAACATATGCATATCAAGCATAAGTCATCATAAAACTTAACTTACCCACCGCGGGACAGTGGAGGTTCGGGGGCGGCAGCCCCTGACAGTAGGGTCCTAGGGGCAGCACCCCCTAGTGGGGTCCAAGGGGCAACGCCCCTGGCTCGGGTCGCGTTGGACTCGTTCTTCCCATTTAAACCTTTTATATAGCACATTTCCTTATAGAAAAATCGAACTTCCCATTATAACCTCTTAAAATCCTGGTCGTTTAAAACATATATTTAGTATGCATTTCCAGCCCAAAATAGTTCAAAACCTTTAAATAGGGGATCAAGAACTCACCTGGACTCAATGAGTAGCTTCTCAATCAAGCATACAAAGCAAGGGTTGCATTGCACAGCCTGCACATCAGCAGTTTCAGTGATCAGCACTGAACTGCACAGACTTTTTATGCAAATGAGAGCTGCTCAAGCTTATCCGTTTATATATACCGGGCGTTCCCGGGACCATAACCTCGCCAAACACATAAACCAAAGAGTTAACTCGGTCTATAACCCATATCCATCTTATTTTCATTAAATGATCTCGTCTAAGCCCATTATTATTATTTGGCTCGCTTAGACATTATTCTGGGCATTACACTTAAACTGATAATGGGACAAAAGGGAAGGGATGCTAGTCCAAGTAGCTATGTGCCATTAGGTATTTTCTTAATGTTAACCGGTATTACATGTGCATGTTTTGTGGCTTATGTGCCTTTAGTAGATTAAGATACTTATGTAGCTAGGATAGGTAAGGCTTGGGGTATGAAGAGTAAAGTAAGTGGCTAATCACAACTGGCCACTATAATTAGGGACTTACTATACTTGACATAAACTGAGTTATTCCCTTGAATGACCGTGTTGGTATTTGAATCTTATAGCGTGCTTAGAAGATGGCTGGCGGTAGATCTTTGAAGGCTTCTCGTGGTGGAGGTCGTGGTGGATGTGGTGCTGAACCACGGGCCATAAGAGGAAGGCCTAGAGCCGAAGAGGTGGCTCATAAAGAGCCCAAGACCCCTCGTCCAAAGGCTGGGGATGAGAGTGCTAACTTGAGAGCCTCAGTAAAGGAGGCTATTGTCGAGGAAGTGCATAAGGTCATGCAGTTGATCATATCATTTGTGGTGACCGAAGTGATAAAGGCTATATGGGAAGGAAATAGAAAGGAGAGGAACACGTCTTCGGGAGGACGAGAGCGACCGGAGACTGAGACGGTTATCTCCGATGATGAGAAGGAGGAAGAAGAGTCTGTGCAGGAGGCAACACAAGGCTATACCTACGGGGCATTTCAAAAATGCAAGCCCCCAACCTTCGATGGTAATGGAACTGCTACTGCTGTTCGCTGATGGTTGAGAGTGATGAAGGTGGTACTTGTTATTAGCGAGTGCCGAGAGGACCAGAAGGTGAAGTTTGCCGCCCACTCATTTGTGGACTCGACTATTTATTGGTGGGACAATATTGTCCAAGCCGAGGGTAGCTGGGCAATTGGGAGAATGAGGTGGTCTGAGTTGAAGAAGTTGGTGATTGAGGAGTTTTGTCCTCATAGACAAACGGATAAGGTGGAAAGGGAGTTCCTGCAGCTAGAGGCGGGACAATGACACATCAACAATACACCATGAAGTTTAATGAGATGGAATGGCTGGTGCTGGATCAAGTGAACCCTTTGTCACGATAGATTAAGAGGTATATCCAAGGCTTGCCGGTGGATATCCGTAGGCACATGATCGCTGCCTGACCGAGCATGATTAGGTCGGCAGTTGATTTGGCAGGAAAGTTGTATGACGAGCAAGAGGTGGTGGTGGCTGAGGTGAGCAAGAAGGGTGGTGGTGACCGAAACTGGAATGAAAAATGGTTTGACAACAAGGTGGCGAAGATGGGTGACCGGGCGTGTGGTCACATCTGGTGCAGGGTTGTACAAATGTGGTAAATGAGGGAAGGAGCATTCGATAGAATGCAAATGGGGATCAAACATTTGCTTCAAATGTGGGAAGCCTGGTCATATGGCTAGAGATTGTGGAGTTATAAGGTGTTATAACTGTGGAGAAACAGCCACCTTAGCAGGGATTGCAAGAAGTAGAGAGCGGAGAGTTCCGGGGCAGGGAAGAAGACCGTAACTAAAGTGCAGAAGGCAAGTGCCCGAGCTTACATGATGACTTAGGAGGAGGCTAGGACGAACCTCGATGTGGTGTTAGGTACGTTTCTAGTAAACCAAACTCTTGCATATGTGTTGGTTGATTCAGGTGCTAGTAGGAGTTTCATTTCTGCTGCCTTTTGTGCTAAGTTGCCCATTAGGAGTAAAAGTGTTGATGAGCCCTTCGATGTTGAAACTACCATAGGTAAGTCTACTAGGATTTTTGAGATGATAGAAGGTTGTGATATAGAACTAGAAGGTCATAAGTTTCCTGTTAGATCATTCGTGATGACCTTAGGCGGTTTCGATGTGGTCCTAGAAATGGATTGGTTGGTGGACTACGAGGCTAATATCGTATGTTGCAAAAAGATGGTGAGACTGACAGCGCCTGATGGGAGTTTGGTGACAATTTACGGTGATCGAGTTACGACTATCCCGAAGGTGAGTTTGATGGTGGTGGTGGGAAAGTGCATGAGGCATGGATGTAGTGCCTACTTGGCGTACGTGAAGGATGTGGATACGCCAAGACCACAACTGTCTGATGTACCGGTGGTGTGTGACTTTCCAAATGTGTTTCCCGACGACTTACCAAGAGTGGCACCTGACTAGGAGATCGAGTTCCAGATTGACTTGATATCGGGTGCCCAACTTGTTGCTAAGGCACCGTCTCGGTTGCCTCCAATTGAGATGAAGGAGTTAATGGAGCAACTACAGGATTTGCTAGATATGGGGTTCATTAGATTGAGTATCTCTCCTTGGGGTGCTTCGTTCTTATTCATGATGAAGAAGGATGGTAGTATGAGGATGTGTATTGACTACCGGGAGCTGAATAAGTTGACAGTGAAGAACCGGTACCCCTTACCAACAATTGATAATCTGTTTCATCAGATTCAATGTGCCAGTTGGTTTTCAAGGATTTGACCTTTGATCCTTTTATCATCAGTTGAAGGTGAAGGAGCAGGCTATTCCTAGAATAGCTTTTTGCATGCGTTGTGGACATTACGAGTTTCTTGTTATGACTTTTGGTTTAACCAACGTGCCAGCTGATTTTATGGACTTGATGAATTGAGTGTGTCGGCTGATGTTGGAAAAATCAGTGATTGTGTTTATTGATGATATCCTGATTTATTCGAAGAGTGAGGAGGAGCATGCCGGTCACATTCGGGAGTATCTAGAGATGTTGAGGAGGGAGAAGTTGTATGCTAAATTCTCCAAATGTGCGTTCTGGTTGCGCGAAGATCAGTTCTTGGGTCATGTAGTCAATCTCAAGGGAATTATGGTGGACCAAACGAAGGTTGAGGCGGTGATGCAATGGAAGTCACCAAAGACGCCATCTGAGATTTGCAGTTTCTTGGGTTTGGCGGGCTATTACAAAAGATTCATTCAAGACTTCTCTAAGATAGCTTCTTCGGTGCCTAACTTGACACGTAAGGATGTAAATTTTGTATGGGGTCAAGCTCAAGATGAGGCATTTGAGGAGTTAAAAGCGAGGTTGACTCATGCTCTTGTCTTGTCGTTACCCGATGGAAGCGAAGATTTGGTGGTTTATTCTGATGATTCCTATTTGGGGTTGGGATATATGTTGATGCAAAGGAGAAAGGTTAGCCTACACATCCCGGAAGCTGATGGTACATGAGGTCAATTATCCTACTCATGACTTGGAGCTAGCAGTCATGGTCTTTGCATTAAATATTTAGAGGCACTACTTATATGGGACGAAGTGCAACATATTCACTGACAACAAGACTTTGAAGTACTTCTTTGAGCAAAAGGACTTGAAAATGAGGTAGAGGAGATGGTTGGAGCTCATAGAGGATTATGATTGCGAGATCTATTACCATCCGGGCAAATCCTGTGAAGTCGGCTGGATCGGTAAACATCAGAGCACGTTCTTGACTGAAGGATAAAATAACAACAAACCAAGAGAAAACCAATAATACGAACTATAATTGAATGGTTTCAATGATAAAACCTAACGATTACAAGCTCGTTACAACATAAGAATCAAGACTCTTGGCAAGGGGAAGATTGAGCATGATCTCCCCTCTCATCCGGCAGCCCTAGGCTCCGGGCAGACTCCTCTCCAAAACCCTTGTCTCTCTACACATTGAGACTGGTATATATAGGCCTCGGCCCATATTAGATGCGACTAGGCCCATTCGTGCGATTGGACCATGCGTATGTTTAAATCGTATGACTGGACGATACGTATTGTTCAATCGTACGACTGGACAATACGTATGGTTTACTCGTACGACTGGACCATACCTATGGTTCAGTCTTACGAATGTCCCAATCGCATCTCTCAGTCGCACGGCTGGTCCATTAGCATGGCTCATTCGTACGACTGAGTCTCATTCGCATATCCTCCTGCGAATGACCTAGTTTCATGTGTTTACAACATATCAGGTGTATTACATTAAGCCTAGACTATTCGACAAGCGACGACCACACTATATACGACTATATATGCTCCAAAAAATTCCCCCTTGGACGTTGCTTGCGAATAGTAGATAACACCTCTTACAATCTTCAGTTAATCTTTGTTCTGGTTGCCAATAGAATCAAGCGAAAACCATATTAGCCAACGTTGTTGATAGTTGTTACACATCCCTGAAAATAAATTTAGGCACAATAGCTTTCGTTTACTTTGCTAAACACCATCATCGCAGCAAGATTCCCCATATGACTGATTTTTCCAGATAATGACATGAATAGTTTTCCATTGCCTCAATCTTCACACAGGCTAAGTTGATTAACATTAACCCCTGCAAAAATTGCCCCTCACATTTAGTATATCCCAATATATAAACATTGTGCTCTCTTGGCGTCTTCATACGATGTATTGGGAAAAAGGTTGATGGTTCCAATCCACACCTGACAATATCAAACAAATCAGCATGTATGTAAATTCATCATCAGAAACCTGCTTACATCATCACTTTCTGATTGCGTCTTCAATTTCTCTATACATGGATTCCCCCTAAGAATGAGAATCCTCTCTGTGCGGATAAATATAACTTGATTGGCCCATATATAGTCAGATGCTCCTGACTACCCCACAAAATCAGCACCGACTGCTGACATCTTCTTTTCTCTCCGTCGTGTTCAACAACATTCACCTATTCTGGAAGTCCAACGAATAATGGGGTATCCATCGAACTTATTTGACAAAAGAACCTTAGGGTGAATATGCTTTGCTCACTCTCAAATCTGTGCAAAAGGTAGTTCCAGACCTTTTTTTGGTCTAGAACACCGTTCATCCGTATGATGTGGAGGACAAATATCACATTCATGTGAATGGATGATACGAATGATATATTCAGAATACTGGTCATAAGACTGGTCGAGTAGCATGACTGGAGATAAGACTGGTCAGTAGCATAACTGGTCATAAGACTGGTCCAGTAGCATGGTCCAGTTGTACGAATGGTCCATTAGCATGGTCCAGTCGCACGAATGGTCCATTAGCATGGTCCAGTCGCACGAATGGTCCATTAGCATGGTCCAGTCGCACGAATGGTCCATTAGCATGGTCCAGTCGCACGAATGGTCCATTAGCATGGTCCAGTCACCCGAATGGTCCATTAGCATGGTCCAGTCGCATGAATGGTCCATTAGCATGGTCCAGTCTCACGAATGCTCCATTAGCATGGTCCAGTCGCCCGAATGGTCCATTAGAATGGTCCAGTCGCCTGAATGGTCCATTATCATGGCCCGGTCGCATGAACG
>BJCM01266349.1:0-10477 GCA_018326385.1 Flaveria bidentis | reverse complement strand
CTCTTATTCGTTGAGAGCAAGATGTCTAAGGCCTGATTAAGTTAAATCAACAAGGAATGATCATTCTGTGTCCTTGGATTTAACATGACATCTGTAACAAAAGGATAAATGATTAATTCACCTAAATCATTTCAAGTAGGATACTTGAATAGGATGATGTTATTGAATGGCTATAAGTCATGCGTATTAAGGGTAGTAAACCATTGTTAGGCGGTATTTACTGCTTTCATCAATTTTCTATGAATCTTGTGCAAGTGGGAGATTATTGGATTCTATATGCCCAAGACATGTAGAATATTGATGCGGTTAGTACGTTATGATCCAAGTCAGGTTATACCTAATAACAAGCTTTGCAAACACAAACAATTATTTAATTGATCATATGATCATGCAATTAAATAATCACACCAAATTTAGAAAATAGGTTTTCTAAATATTACATTTGTAGTGGAACAAATTATAAGGATGTTTTGTTGATGAATTTTATTATTTGTATTGTTATTTAAATAGGTTTAAGTAACATTAAATAATAAAATGAAAGAGTCATTTAAATTAAAAGGGGGTTTAGTTTAAATAATGTACATGACCCTTTTTAATGTGTGTTTTTTTTAAAGTTTTGGGTGGGAAAACACCTTCTAGAAGGTTGATTTCAGCCTCCCTTTGGTCCAATAGGATCATTTCCTTTTGTCTTGAAAACACACATTAGGAGACTTGTGCAAGGGACTCTTTCAAACACATCATTTTCACACAAAAACTCTCTCTCTCTCCTCAAACTCTCTCTCGGCAAGCAACATCAACAAAAGAGGGTTTTGGATTGTTCTTGATGTTCTTCTTCCTAGCAAGAAGGTGTTTGCTATAGTGCTTGTGGTATACAAGCTTGAGAGGACCTCCTTTTAGTGCCTTGGTCGTTTTCTTGGTCCATATCATCCTCCATATTCCCCTTTTTGCTGCTGGAAGGTAGTGCATTGCAGCTTCTTTATGGTTGTCCATATTGAATGTTTATGTGTTTCTATAGCTAGTTATATTCACATATAAAGATCCTTTGTTCCTAGGTTTGTTTGTAACTTTATAATATCAAAATAGAACTCGATTTTTCAGTTCATAAATTATGTTATAAAGTTCATTTCCGCTGCGTTTTTCACAATGTTTAAATGGTTATACTATGTTTATGTTCTAACAAACCCAACATGATGAGGTTGATGATGATGATGATGATTCATCTGTTGCGGGTGCCACATCTACGAATGAGAGGAGGACAAAGAAAGCACAAGACCAAGGTGCCTCCACATCTGCCCCGTCAGCAGAGGAGCACATGATACAAGACAAGAATCCAAATTTTTAAAGGGATGAATACGACGTTGCTCCCCTTCAGCAGGTCAAGATTCAACTAACCATGATTCTTGATCTGCAAGGGATTGTCAGGAGATCAGTTACACCCCTAAAGAAGGGGAAATAATTCATGATCTTACTAATGAGCAACTAGCAGAAATGTTCATGCTCAATCCCGATGAGATTGTCAAGGAAGCTCCAACTTTTGAAGAAAGTAGTGACAAAGAGCTGAACGACATTGATGAGATAGAGATCAAGGACGTCACTGCAGAGCACTATCCCGAGTACGCTGACAAAGAGGGAAATGTGGTCCCCAGTCTGGGTGATTCCCTGGTCAGTGATACATTTGAGATATTAGATAAGATGGAGCAAGAGTCCGAGATGGTTGAAGAACAAGCCCAAGCCTCAAACACCGATGTTGATATCAGAAAGGCTGAATGAGCTGCATGTTTTGAGGAGATCCGAGCCCAACACGCTGCTCCTAAACCGAATGTCTACACCAAGCACTACAAAGTGAAGAAACACCACAAGGTGTCAGGCAATATTATCGCATGGGCCCATTTTGATGATCTTAATGTATACGCGGTGAAGAGAGAGAAGGGTATTGAGTACTTTAGATTTCCGCATGATCTAAAGTCTCTACTTGGTTTTGAGCTCAACCAGCTGGCAAAACTGAAGCTATTATACGCTGACCCGAGAAAGATGTCAGGCTGGTTTGAGGCTGCTTTGAAGAAAGAGTAGCACACCAGGTGGGTCAACTTCAAACCTCAACAACCTACGAGGTATATCAGAAGGTCTGAAGTTGATCCCATAACTAGAAAGCCAAAGATAGTGCTGAAGTGGAGTCCTCCACGCACAATGTCAAGAATCCCTCTCAGGGAAATGCCACAGGACTTCACTCCACACTTTAAGTGGTGGTACTATGATTGGAGAACAGGGGAAGCTATCATTGTTCTGAACAAAGAGGGCAGAATGGATACTATCAATGTATTTGACCCGATGTGGCTTGGAAACTTGTCAGCTGAAGATGTCTACACTTTATACAAGCGGCCACTATTCTATGACACACAGGACATTGTACAAGCCCTCCAATTCCAAAATGTGATATGGCTCTGCTTTACATTTGAAATATATGCAGGAGTCACAAGAGAGGAGAAGTACAAGAAGTACGAGGAGTTTATGAAGAAGGTAACACAATAGATGAATCTAGGTCCAAGGGGGAGTTTGTCGATACGCACGACTGAACCAGGAGACTGGATCAGTCGTATGACTGTAACATGAGATTTACTTAGTCGCACGACTGAACACTCAGTCGTGTGAATGGATCAACCGCATGGCTCAATCGCACGACTGAACCATGCTAATGGTTCAGTCGCCCGAATGAGCAACCCTAACCTATGAATGCCACCTAATTCATGAAAAAACGTAAGGATTGAATACACTTCGACTCCAGACGTACCCTAGCCATCCAGAGACCTCTAAGAACCTGTTCCAAGTTCATAGATCGTAGTAGATCGATTCCTAATTGATTCTTAACGTTTAGATTCAATACATAAGTGTTTCTATGTGCGTTCTCACTGATTGGATCGCCAATCAAATAGGATTCAACACTATTTGATTCGGTATACACGTTAATCAGTTAGTATTTCGTTCAATACACGATCCTAACAATTGAGCCTGATGATAAAGCGCACACTGCTATCACTATGAAACTTACCACTGAGATAACTCATAATTTCAAAGATTATACTAAGGCTAAGGATCTATGGGATGCTGTGGAAGGGTAAATCATGGGAAATAAAGACACGAGAGAAAGCCGAAAAGAGATGCTCAACCAAGAGTTCATTATGTTTAATAATATACTTGGAGAGACGTTAGAGGCTCAACTGTCAAGGTTGTGAAGTTGATCACAAAAATAAAGAGCATAGGAATTACTCTAGATAATATAGTAGTAAACAAAAAGTTGTTAAATTCTTTGCCATGTAGTTGGAATAACAACTGCACTACGATCAAAAGAACCAAGGATATGTTTACCTTGTCTCTCACTCTCAGTGATCTCATTTCAACCATCAAATCCTATGATATGGATGATAAGCAAAGAGTTGCAAACTCCATCAACACAATGGGAGTTGAAACACTAGCATTGTATGCCAAAATGGCTAGTAATCCAAATTACTATGTTAGCTACTCTCAGTTATATCAACAATAATAGTCAACAACTTCTGCTTATTCAACTATCAAAGATCAATCCTTGCTTCATTATCAAACTAATCATCAAAATGTTCAAACTCAAGTCCAACCACAACCTCAAACCTACCCACAAATTCAAGCTTCTCAACCTACACAACAAGATTTTTTGTAAACTCTCAACCCAACAAACAAACCATTTAGATAGCTGAAGAGCACCTAGAGCTATTCACTACTGTCATGAACAATTATGAAGCATTTTCTATTGTAAGACTTAGTGCACCAAACATCTTGGTTGATGACTTGCTACAAGTTAATCCTAATGATGCTAAACAAAATTATATTAAATATCAGACGACTATGATGGTGTATAAAGGAAAGAATTTTGCAAGGAGAACTTGAAGAAAGATGATTGGTCGGAACAATTCAAGGAAAATAGTGTTTGATAAGTCCAGTTTGAGATGTTACAACTATGAAAAACCTAGTCACTTTACGAAAGAATGCACTGATCTCAGACAAAAATAAAATGATCATGAAAAGAAGATAGTAAAAGTGAAGGTAGAAACTAAAAATAATCAAGCCAATTCATCCAAAAACAAAGCCTTGGTGTCTCAAACCAGTGAAGTCTAATTCGTTAGATCAGATAGAAATTCTTGATATCAAGTTGTCTACAACTTTGTAGCTGAGATCCAAACATTTGAAGAGCATTATGAAGATAATTTACTTGCTAAGTTTGTATATGATAATCTGATGAATGGTGTATTTGCTGAAGAAGAGATGGTTGAAGTTGAAAAAGTTAAGAGGGAAAAGGTGAAATAGGTGAATACTGAAGAAGTACAAACTGTGAGGAAGTAGCTTTTGATAATACTCTAGCTCAATCACAAAAGAATGAAGGAAAAGTGGAAAATACTGTTGAGTTTTCTCCAATCCTAAAGGAAGAATGGAAAGGAAAAGTTGTTAAGTTAACTTTGGCTGGAAAAGAAAAGAAAGTAAAAGTTGTTGAGGAAACTCCAACATCTTCTTATGCAAACCAAATCAATCATTGTTCAAGTGATTGTATTGAAAAGGTACAAAGATACAGAGTTCACAACGAACGCTTGATCTTAAAAGTTGAGAAATTCAATATCAACCTCATAAATATAAAACTGATGAGAATTTTTTAAAGAAAAGATAGATGGATTAAACAAATCAATATATGAGTCAAAATTGGATATTTATGATAAGATTATAACATAAACAATTTGACAACTAGTAACAATGAACTATCTTTGGAAATTAATAAACTAAACAGTGAACTCTTGTCTGCAAAATTGATTGTTGAGAATTTGAATTATATTCAAAAATGGTTGAAGGTATAATCAAATGTAACACCCCGAAAAGTCAAAACGAGTCATTAAGGATAACGGGTTTAATTTGTGGGTATCTAATAAAGGAAGGAAATGGGGGCTAATTAGGCTTATGGGCAAGAGCCTAAGGGATTTAAGGCCCATAATCAGCCTTCAAACCCACCTAATCAGCCACCATCTTCCACACTTGAACCCTTGCCACCAAAATTTGTGGAGAGAGAAAGTAGAGAGAGAAAGTTAAGAAAACTCAAGATTTGAAGTTTCAAAGGTTAAGGGATTGAAGATCTAAATGATTGAGCATCAAGCCATAAGAAAGGAGCAACAAGTCAAGGTAGAAATCAGCCTCTAAACCCTTCTGTATATCAAACCTGAATTCTAGGGTTTTGGGTTTTGAAAAGTTACAAAGAATCGCATAAAGGTCACATTTTTACGTATGAAAACATGTAAAAATCTTAGATATAGCCTCATGGATGATTAACTAAGAGATTGGATGTTATAACTTGCGATTTTGGGTTAAAAACGGGCTGGTTCGTAATTTTTATGTGATCTGCGAAACTGTGTAAGGATCCAACGAAATTGCATATTCAAACTGCGAAACTGTGGATTTTCTGTGAAATTATAGTTTCGCAGATAATTTCGCAGCCATGAAATTCCAACGAAAGTTTGGGCGAAACTGCCATGCGAAACTGGTAGTTAAGCTGTCAGCGAAACTATCAGCGAAACTGGCAGCGAAACTATCAGCGAAACTGGCAGCGAAACTATCAGCGAAACTGGCAGCGAAACTGGCAGCGAAACTGGCAGCGAAACTGCTTTTCTAGCAGCGAAATTAGCAGCGAATTTAGGCAGAAATTAACCCCTTTAAGTGTCAACTTATCTACAGGCTGTGTAGTGTGATCCTAGCCTTCTAAGCTTAGTTTAGAAGTTGGTTTTGGTATCCAGGTGAGTTCTAGATCCCCTTATTTGTAAGTTTTTTCATATTTTGGGGTTATTTTGCATACTAAATATACGTTTTTAAATGATCGAGTTTTTATGAGGTTTTAACGGGAAGATCGATTTTTCTATAAGTAAATATGTTATCTAAATACTTAAAAATAAAAAAATTACGATTTTTCTATAAGTTTTTCCAGCCAGGGGCGTTGCCCCTTGGACCCCACTAGGGGCTGCCGCCCCTAGGACCCCGCTGTTAGAGGCTACCGCCCCTGCACCCCCACTATCCCACGGAGGGTCGGTTATATTTTATGATGACTAGTACTTGGCATGTTGTGTATATAATAAGTTAAGTATTATATATATTAAAGTGGAAGATGTTATTAATGAAAAGTGAAACTTAATCAATGTTACCCCTGCGGTCGTTTGATGATGAAAAATCTTACAAGCACTATGATAGACTTTACTTATGTGAGTCTGATGTATGATGATTGATCCGTATTCATGAGTGGGCTATGTTCCTTGCAGTGTGGATCAACTGTCGGGGGTTAGCTACCATGATGATGTGTACCGACAGGGATCGACATTCGTTGTCGAGCAACATGGAGCTCTTGCTTTGTGCAATCTCGTTTATGATGAAGTGAAAGATATGAAAGAATGAAAGATAATGAACATGCTTATTAAGATGAAATGTTATGTATTATGTATGCATGGACATTATATGAAGGATAAAGTTATATTTTCTTATTTACCTAAAAACTAGAACTCACTCAGCAAATCTGACTTTTATGCATAATAGTTGGCAGGTAAATGCTGATGCTAAGGATGGCACCACGGAGCTACTTGGGTAGCTATGGATGGCATTCCTGTTTAAGAAATCCTTTATTGTAATTTAAGAACAAGTACTATGTTTTGTTTAAAATTAAAGGACAAATGTATGAATACAATATGGTTTCTATGTTTTAAATGAATGTGTAATTATATCCTCTTCAATGTTTTTGTTATTAAACTGATTTTATGCTATGATTAACCAACTGTGAGGCTTTCCAGGAACGGGGCCTTACATCAAATGATACAAAAAATTAATAGTGGTAAATGTGGAGTTCGTTATTCTTATATTGCACTACTAAGTAATCATGATTATACTACATTGCCAGTTACCATTTGTGATGAAGAGACCTATGGATTAGATTTTCAACTAAAGTCTGATTTAACACCTTTAGTTAGTGTTTCACTGAATGTTGACCCTATAATAAAAACTAAATTAAAGTTTATCATGTTATGTGTAACTTGAAAGATATGTTACAGACATACATATTGTATGATGATATTGTCTTCTTTAAGAATATTTTATGACACATGAGGCAAAATCAAAAGATGGGGTATGTAAGTCCGACTTGGCATGTAAGTCCTAAACGTCTTTCGAGGGCAAAATATAAGTCTGACTAACAGTTAATAAGTCCTACAACTTGTTAACGTTATGTGATAAGAAATATTTCTCATGCTAGTTAGGCTCCAAATAGATATTAACTAACATAATAATTGACTCTAAGAAGGTTGGTAGAAGTGAAAGGCTTAAGTCAACTTGTCTTGACTTGAAATATCAAAATGTCTTGAAGCTAGATAAGGTTTTTGTAAGATTTCTCATTATAGAATCCATTGAATTCATATTACTTAACCAAAATCATGATAAGAATCACATCTTATGTGTCTAAGTAAACCTTGAAGTCTATGTGTAATATAGACAAAATATATTGAAAATTGACGTAACCTGTCTTATTTTTTAGTAATGTTGTAAGATGTTAATGATCGATTTCTAATTAATATGATCTTCTACATGAAAATTTATCAAAAATAGTTAAGTTATTAGAATAGTTATTGTGTCAAATTGTTTTTTGTTAAAAGTGTATTTTGTTTACTTGTATTAGTTTTAGCTTTTGTTTTACAAAGTGTTCAAAAATTAAGTGTGTTTGAATAATTATAAACACTTAGTTAAACATAATCATTTTCATAACAATCAAAAGGCTCAAATAAGATGTTTAAAATTGAAAAACTAAAAATTTAAAAATTTAAAAGCTCAAACGAAAAATGAACTTTTCGCGTGCGAAAGGTTCAAAACGTGTGAAATGTTCAAGGGAACGAGACGTAACATCCACCATTTTTTAAAGTTTAAAACCCAAAACCCGAATCCATTTTGAAATTTCATGATTAAGTTATTTTAATAGTTATAATGGATCATATGAAATAAAGGTGACTTAAGCAATATTGTGAATCGTTTTAGTAAAAAAATAATTTAAACCATTTAAGAAATCTATAATAATAAGATGGTTTATAAAATAACATATCATAAAGTTATAAAGTCTACATGTCATTTAGGAGTTTTCACTATTAACTTTAAATAAATAATGAAAACTAAAAGTCTTCTTTAAAAGTTATCAAGATTTTATTTGATTTATTATTTTAAAATTTTAGAGTTTAGACTTTAATTTGTAATTCTTAAAACTTGAATTGAAAAACTTTTTACATAAAATAACAAGAAACACAAAGACCACGGGCTAAACCTGTCAATTACCAAAACCACCCCCATTTCCCTTTTCCCCCCCATTTGCCACCGGCCATACTCCGGCCAAACACCGACGAGTTCCAAAACCACTAATATTGGTTGATTTTGTTGGGTTTGTTGGACCATATCAAATTTAACCTCTTAAACATAAAAACGCAGCGGAATAAAACCTTAATATTATCATTTGTAATCTGAAAATTAAGGCTCATATCATGACAACAACAAACCCAAGAACATAAGGATCATTTATATGTATATGAACTAGCTATCAAAAATAATAAGCAACCAAAACAAATCATACAATTTACCTTTTGTAGAGCTGAAGAAAAACGAATTTGGATGAAGAAGACGAGGTTCTTGAATGACCAAAACACCAAGGAGAGGTGTCCTCAAGCATCCATACCCATAAGAATCAAGCAAACATCTTTCTTGCTAGGATTTGAGCACCAAAACGGATCAAGAAGGCTGCTGGAATCTAATTCTAGCCGTGAACTCTTTCTTCCAAAAGAAGAGTTTTGTTTTTGTGACCCTTTTGCATGAGAGAGAGAGAAAGAGCAAGATGGAGTGTGTGTCTAGTTAAGGGTTTTTAGTTCCAAGACCTCAAATGAAACCAAAAAGGAGCCAACCCCCTTAAGGGGCGGCCGAAACCACCTTAAAATTGGGGTTTTCCCCCCAATTTAATCTACCAAATGTTTTAACTAGTAATTAGGATAAGTTATGTAATTACCTTTTTAATTATATAGCTTATACACACATTCCTATTATTATTTGATGTTATTTAACTAACTTAAATAACATTATAAACAATACCTATGAACAAAATATCCCTATAAATTGTTAAATCTCATATGCAACTTATTTAGAAAACCCATTTTCTAAATTGATGTATTTATTTAATTGCATGATCATATCATCAATTAAATATTATTTGGTGTTTGCTAAGCTTGTTATTGGATATGACCCGACTTGGATTATAACGTACTAACCACATCAATGTTCTATGTGTCTTGGGCATAAAGAATCCAACAATCTCCCACTTGCACAAGATTCATAGAAGATTGATGCAAGCAGTAAATACTGCCTAACAATGGTTTACTCCCTTTAATACGCATGACTTAAAGACATTCAATAACATCATCCCCTTCAAGTATCCAACTTGAAATTGGATGTCCTTTATTCAATCTTGCTCATCCTTTGAGCTTGGACATTGAGATGTACTCAATATTGTCCCTCTTTGAATAGGTACCATACCTTTCTTAGAGTTTTCCATCTTAAACCTTTTCAAGACTTTATCAATATATTCACTTTGGTTTAAACTTATCAACCGCCTCGATCTATCCCTATAGATCTTTATTCCCAAAATATAGGCGGCTTCACTGTTATTTTTATGGAAAAATAACTTCCAAGCCAGGTTTTAACACCTTCCATGGTTGGAATATCATTTCCAAAAAGTAGTATGTCATCAACATACAATACTAAGAATGTTATTATGCTCCCACTAGCCTTCTTATATACACAAGCCTCACCAGCGTTCTTGATGAAACCAAATTTCTTGATCTCTTCATCAAAACATTGATTCCAACCTCTCGATGCTTGTTTCAATCCATAGATTGACCTCTTTAACTTGCATACTTTATTAGGATGTTGTGGACCGACAAAACCATCAAGCTGAACCATATGAACAGTCTCTTCAAGATGTCCATTAAGAAAAGCGGTTTTGACATCCATTTGCCAAATCTCATGGTCATAATATGCAGCTATGGCAAATAATATCTTAATTAACTTTAGCATTGCCACAGGCAATAAAGTTTCATCATAATCAACCCTTTGAGTTTGTGTGAAACCTTTTGCTACAAGTCTTGCTTTGTAAGTATCCAAGTTTCCATGTATATCCATTTTCATCTTGAAACCCACTTGCATCCAACCGGTTTGGAGTTAAGTGGAGGGTCAACCAATTCCCAAACTTGATTGTCATACATGGATTGCATCTCAACGTTCATGGCTTCTAGCCATTTGTCACAATCCGAATTGGACATTGCTTCATGGTATGCAGTTGGCTCATCGGAGTCAACCACATAGCATCCATTCATGAAAAATCCATATCTTTCAGGTGGAATGCTAACTC
>BJCM01266348.1:0-13655 GCA_018326385.1 Flaveria bidentis | reverse complement strand
ACCTATCTGTTCTAAGCTTACCAAGGCTATTCTAAACATGAACAACCTATAAGCATTCAAGAATCATCACCCAAACATGCATAATACATACGGTTATACATACATAAACATTTGAAAATCGTTTTAATACATTTTCAGCCCCAAAGAGAGTTTAAAACAAGTAAAAACCGGGGTCTAGAACTCACCTGGTGCAACTTGGGTGTTTCTTCCTTCTAACCCGCTTGCAAATGAGTTTAAACACCTAAAAACACACCAACACACACACATACGGACACACACACACAAGCATATAAGCACATAAGCATGTAACCGAGATAAAACCCGTCATAAACACTTAAAAACCTTGAATTCAATCTCTTCTTTTCTTCTTCTTCAAAACCCAAAGTTTCTGCTCTCTTCTCTCTAAACCGAAGAAAGCAGTGATGGGAAGTGAGGGTGGGCGGCCATGCCCACCTTTACACCAACTTTTGTGTACAATTGTCCTTTTTCATTTTTAACCCCTCAACTTGGGTTTATTGCTTTTCTTTCTTTTATTCTTCATTTCTTGTCTTTGTTTTTAAAATAACCGGGTGTTACATTTAAGTGCCCAAAAGGCCTTGTGCTCTAGTTTCATAGGTAGATGACACGACTTCCCATAAACCAATTTGAAAGGTGTTATGCCGATGGGAGTCTTATAGGTTGTTTGAAAATTTCATAGTGCATCATCTAGTTTGGTAGACCAGTTCTTGTGGTTTTGACTAACGGTTTTCTCAAGGATTTGTTTGATGCATCGATTAGTGACTTCGGCTTACCCATTCGCTTGTGAATGATAAGCAGATGTGAAGGGATGGTGCACTCCATAACAGGTCATTGCTCGTTCGAGCTGGTTGTTATAGAAATGTGTTCCTCAGTCACTAATTAAAGCTTTGAGGACACCAAAATGAGAGAATAGTATCTTAAGGAATCTGACAACATTTCCCGCATCATTGATAGGTAGGGTTTGAGCTTCAGCCCATTTTGAAACGTAATCGACTGCTACCAAGATGTAATGATTGTCAAATGACACCGGGAATGGACCCATCATATATCAGATACCTCACATACTTGAATTGGATACTGAGGCATCTCATCTAGTGTTGAGATATTGGTTGCTCTTTGACATGCATCATAGGCGCATACCATGTTGTGAGCATCTTTGAAGATCGTGGGCCAGAAAAATCCAAAGTCAAATACTTTCTTGGCTGTTAGGGTTGCTCCATGGTGTCCTCCTGTGGGTCCTTCATGACAGTGCCTTATGATTTGTTCTACTTCACTTCCGTATACACATCTTCGGATAAGTTGGTCTGCACTGATTCTGAACAGATATGGGTCCTCCTAATAGTAAGGTTTGATATCAGTAAAGAATTTTTTCTTTTGCTGATAAGTCATTCCTTTAAGAAGGATTCCGCTTGCCAAGTAATTTGCGAAATCAGCAAACCAAGGATGTTCATCGATTGAGGATTGGATATGCATAAGGAATTCGTGAGGAAAATTGTCATTTATTATGGGTTTCTCAGTTTGTGAAGGATTTGAATCTTTAAGACGCGAGAGATGATTGGCCGCTAGATTTTTTGCTCCTTTCTTATGACGAATTTCAATGTCAAATTCTTGAAGCAGAAGTATCCAACGAATCAATCTCGGCTTTGCATCTTGTTTCTTGAACATATAACGGAGGGTTGTATGGTTGGTGTAAACGATTGTTTTTGAAAGGAATAGATACGAGCAGAAATTGGCAAATGCGAAAACTACTGCAAGAAGCTATTTCTCGGTGGTGGTGTAGTTTTCTTGTGCGTTGTTTAGGGTTTTGCTCGCATAATGAATTGGGTGGAATTTCTCGTCTTTCCTTTGTCCTAATACGGCTTGTACTGCGAAATCGCTTGCATTGCACATGAGTTCAAATGGAAGCGTCCAATCTAGGGAAACCATGATTGGAGCGGTTACCAATCTCTCTTTAAGCAAATTGAATGTATTAATGCATTCATTGGAAAATACGAATTGTGCGTCGTTCTCAAGAAGTTGAGTCATCAGTCGGGTGATTTTTGAGAAATTTTTGATGAAATGATAGTGCATGACCTAGGAAACTTTTGAGATCTTTCATAGTTGTGGGATGTGGAAGTTTGGAAATAATTTCGACTTTGGCTTGAACGACTTCAAGCCCTGATAGAAATATTTTGTGTCCTAATACTATTCCTTCCGTAACAATGAAGTGACACTTTTTCCAATTTAAAACAAGGTTAGAATCTTCACATCTAACCAACATCTTTTCCAGATTTTTAAGACATTGCTAAAATGAGTTACCAAAGATGGAGAAGTCATCCATGAAAACTTTCATTGAGTATTTGATCATGTCATGAAAGATTGCCACCATGCATCTTTGAAATGTAGCAGGATCATTACATAATCCAAAGGGCATTCGCCGATAAGCAAATGTGCCATATGGATAGGTGAATGTCGTCTTCTCTTAATCTTCAGGAACAATAGGAATTTGGAAATAACCTGAGAAACCATCCAGGAAACAATAGAATATTTTTTTAGATAATCTCTCAAACATTTAGTTGATGAAAGGAAGATGAAAGTGATCTTTCCTTATGGCGCCATTGAGTTTGTGATAGTCGATACAAACTCTCTATCCTGTAACCATACGAGTGGGAATAACCTCATTCTTCTTGTTAGTTACAACATTCATTCCTCCTTTCTTTGGAACAACTTGGATGAGATTGACCCAAGTCGAATCAGAAATATGGCAAATCAAATCGGCATCTGGTAGTTGATTACTTCTCTTTTCAACACCTCTTCCATGCTCAGATTTAAACGTCTTTGAGGTTGAATGAAGGATTTGAAGTTCTCCTCCATTAACATCTTGTGAGTGCAAAAGGATGGATTGATTCCATTGATTTCCATGATTTTCATGCAATTGCTCGTTTATGTGCCTTAACCACATTGAGCAACTTGCTCTTCAAATCATTTGATAAGGCGGATGAGATTATAACAGGAAGTTAAGATGTGTATTCAAGAAAGGCGTATTCGAGATGAGATGGAAACTTTTTGAGCTCTAAAACTTGAGGGACTTCGATAGAAGATTTGGCTTTAGGTTCTAGCTCTTGTTCACTAATCTCAAATGCTTCTTGATGAGACAATGTTTTATCAACTTCTAGTCCTAGAATGATTTGATTCTCACAGATGGGTTCGGTGATTTGGACCTCTATTAATTGAGTGTTGCAAGCTTCATTTCCAAGAGTTTCTTTCAGTGACAGCTTATGATTGAATTGTAAGCATCAACATAATAGAGTGAGTGATCATGATGTTGAGGGTGTTTCATGGATTGGCCTATATCGAAAGTTATTTCCTCCTCGTCTACTCGAAGCGTGAGTTTGCCTGTATAAACATCAATAAGGGCTCGAGCAGTCACTAAGAAAGGTCGACCTAGGATAAGAGGAACATTATTGTCCTCATCCATGTCAAGAATCACAAAATCAACAGGAAAATATGAAGTTGTCAATTTTAACTAAGAGAATTTCAACGATGCCCCTCAGATATTTAACAGAACGATCAGCTAACTAGATGCTTATACGTGTAGGTCTAGCTTCATCGAAATTTAACTTTTCAAAAACCGCATCAGGCATAAGATTTATGCTAGCACCTAAACCAACTAATGCATTGCTGACAGAAAGATTTCCTATTAGGCAAGGTATGGTAAGGCTTACTAGATCCGTCATCTTTTGAGGTAGTTTGTTTTGAAGAACTGCATAGCAATCCTCATTCAAAACTACATGTGATAACTCTTCTAGTTTCTTTCTGTTTGACAAGACACCCTTTAGAAACTTAGCATAGTTTGGTATTTGGGCTAAGGCTTCCACCAAGGGTAGATTGATGTGGAGTTATTTGAACAACCCAAGGAATTTTCCATATTGTAGCTCCATTCGTTTTTGTCTCAAACGACCTGGATATGGAGGTGGTGGAACATATGGCGGTGGTGGTACGTATTTCTTGGTTGGTTCTTCAACAAAAATAGGTTGCTTTTGCTTATCACTTGCATTACTTGGAGTTTTAGTTTCTACTTCTTCAAGGATGAGTTGGAATGCAGGTGCATCACCTTAAGTGGTTTGAATAAAATAAAGTTTGAATAAAAATATATTAACAAGTTATACACAAGATAGTCAAAAATTTAGATTGTCTTTCAAACTGTCATGTGTCCCCGGCAACAACGCCAAAAACTTGATGCGACACAAGATAGTCAAAAATTTAGATTGTCTTTCAAATTGTCGTGTATCCCCGGCAACGACGCCAAAAACTTGATGCGATGCAGAGTGTATATATTTTGATAAAGATTTTTCACACAAATTCAGCTCATACAAGTTATTTGTGTCGGGCACGACCTCGTGCTTGATGGGGCACGACCCCATGTTGGAGTTTGGGCACGACCTCGTGCTTGCTTTTAGGGGACAATACTTTTTTACCTGTCAGATGTCCAAACAAATGGGTGTGTCAATTTAGCACGAGGGTGTGTTTCAGGTAAGGCATGGGGGCGTGCTTAATGAGGCACGACCCCATGTTTGGACTCAAAAGCTCGGATTACTTCAATTTCTTGTCAAATATGTTTTTTTTGTCCTTCTTGCCCTTTTAAACACCTGAAAACACAATTTAACATTTTTAAGTACATATTAATCATTTTAAGGGAGATATTCAGAATAATTGATGTGATTTTGATAGGATTTTTATGTATAATTTGGAGCACATCAAACATATTAGAAATAAAATGTCATGTGGCAATCTATGCTATTTAGGTACCATGTGGCAGTGGCTAAACTACTTTCATTTATTACTAGCTTTAGTAAACTCGTATATTACACGAGTTGAATAAATAAAATTTTAAAAATAAAATAAAATTTTATTTATTATAAACAATATTATAAAATATACGATTAACATTACGTATGAGTAAAAATTATAAGTAATAAACAATGGCATTAAAATTTTATTAAAGTTTTGTATGAGAAACCAATTGATATGTATATGAGTTTAAAATTTAAATTGAATAACCTAATTGTGACAATAAAAAAAGTAACATATTTACTAATCTCGTCTCAAGCAATTGTAAATAACAAAAAAACATAAATATGATGGTACAAGTAAAAATTGCATGGAAATTTACTAAAGAAAGAGTCTCATAAAACGAAGGGTCCATGATGGTTTTTGGTACTAATTATAACCCATAATCATATACATATTTAGTTGAGTTTACTATTAAACTTATGCTTAGATGATAATAAAATCAATTAAAAGAACATTTTAAATTCCACACTAAAACTGACTACTCTATATATTAAGAGACTTGATTAAAAGGTTCTACCTAAATAAAAATATAATATAACAAAACTGGATAAAAAGAAAATAAAAAAATTGTTATCTAAAGTAAAATATTTTAAACGAAATAAGAACACATTTCAAAATTTAGTTACAAACATCTTAAATTTTGAAAAAATAATGATTTTGTTGATGGTAATAAATGAAAAAAGAAAAAAAGAAAAAAATACAGTAATGAAATAAAAGATAATTGAAAATATTGATGTCTAATTTAAATACTTTTTTTAATAATATTTTATTTTAATTTCTAAAAGCAATTCTTTGTTTTTACTAATAGTAGTTTCTATAGAAAAAAACATATAAAACATTATAATTGATGTACATTTAAGTTGTACTATACAATCTTAAAATAAACATTTATTTAGAATTATGAATTATTTGTCTTTCAAAAAAATAAAGATTTGATAAGAAAATAATTTTTAAAAATAACAATAGAGTTTAGTAGTAGTAAAAGTAAGAGACATATGTTTTTTAGTTTACAATTAAAGAGTTTTAATTTATATCCCATTAATTTTGGATGGAATTATATTTGGAAACAAAATATGTATTTAAAAAATTAATACAAAAATGGTAGATTTAATTATTTTGAGCGGGGAAAAATATTTATTGTTAGATACTAAGATGACATGTGACATTAAATGGGTTTAAAAAGTTACATGTGATAACCTTAGTTACCATTTTATTAGAGTAATAAAATATATAAAAATAAAAACTTTAGCATAAAAAGTATCTAAATATCTAAATCGTTTAATTTGTTACCATAGAACATATATTAAATATTACAAAAAAATTATAAAATAAACGGGTTAAACAAGTCCACCCATGAACTCGAATGTTTACATGAAAATAGCCCCTCTAACTAAACTTGGTTGTGGATTCAACTTAAATTTGTTTAGGCTATACCAAAACCTAAATATTTTGTGTTAAGTTGATGTTGTTTTTCATGCAGATATTCAAAATCCGTACTTAAATTCTCCGCAACTTACATCAGATTTCTGTATGTATCTTTATTTGGGTTTTAACATTGCACTTTTAGAACAATATGTCACAATGGCGAGATAGAAGTCCTCATTCAAAACAAATAAGTTCTCTGACTAATGGGCATAGTAATAAACGTTAGATAGTATGAAATATCTCATATATAAACCCTAATCTATACTATATATAAAGCATATGATGGAGATATTTTAAAATACCATAAAAATTAAGAACACTTACTGCATTCAATACATAAGATACAATCATTTTTTAGGATAAATTAATATTTATAATATTATTTACAAATTACTTTTTATAATTAGTTACATTATAACATTACACTTACTAACACTGCATAAAATTTTATATTATCTACCCATAAACCAAAAAACATAATATATTTTAATTTTTCAGCTATATTGATAGAGACCGAAACACCAATTAGATAAAACAAAGATAAACAAGATAGTCAGCCCGATTCGAGAGGGGCTAGTCTCCACAATTCAGATTACAATACTCAAATTAATAAACAAGACACCTAAACTAAACAATTCTAGAAATATAAATACTAAAACATCTTTTAATTTATCACATTTAAAATTGTTTTGAGACGACAACTTAACATGTGTTTTTTTAAACATTTTGGTATAAACTTTTTGTTGAACAGTTTATGAGATACAATAAGTTAATGAGATACAACAAGTAGTCATACATAATCTCTTTATTTGGTGTTTTAATTTTAAACTTAAAAAACATAATAGACTTTTGTAAAACTACTATAAGAATAATAAAATATTAAATGCACGAGCCGAATGTAAAATGACACCCCGCCGAATTATGCGGACACCCTTCTAGCATATAGTAATGTATCACATTCTGTGATAGGCACAATACACCAAAACAAATCAATAAAAAAAATGATGGTCGCATACACCTTTAGAAATTCACATGGAGAATGATACTAGACTACTAATTAAGTTAAAACACATTACGGTCGAAGTGTTTGAGGAAACAACAATTCGAACTTCTCATAGATATTTTTCTAGAGTTGGTTACACAAACAGTTTCTATAACATGCACATATTATAACTTCAGTTAGCTTTAGAGACCACCAATATACATATCATACATAATCCAAACATGGATCTATAATTTATTTAAATGGAAAACTAAAATGACAATACATACATATTCTAAGGACTCTTCGTGTAATTTACTCTATTTTTTATAGACAAATCATATAACAAGTCACTAAACATCCTCTATCAGGTAAAGTTGTCGGAAAACATATTGGGCAGTGGTTATTAGTATTTACAATACTAAAATCTATTTCCAACAATTTCAGGCAGCTCTGATGTGGAGGTTCAAAGACCTCCCATGTGTTTAAATTTTTAACTTATGATAGACTTTTAAAGGGGCATTTTTGTCTTTTTTCTCATTCAAAAAGTCATAAGTTACTTATATAATCAATGCCAAACATATGCTAAGTGTCTGTTTTAGATAACTTATGATTTTGGAATTGGAAATGCTTCTGGTTATATAAGGAGAGTAGGTCAATTGAAAAGGGAAATTAGAGAAGGAGATAAATGTCAAGTGGGCCTTTAATTCAGAAAAACACACAACATGTGACATGTTCCCATTTTTCTTTCTAACAATACTCTTCCAATGGCAACTGAAAACAAAGCCCTAACAACACAACCTATAAAACAAAAAATATCCCAAGCCACCTTATAGCTCATCCTGCACATATAGATTTACTCAAATTAATGATAAATTCAAATTTTAAAACGTAAAACTAAAATTTAGAAACTAATTTACCTTGACATCAGTTTCATCTGCAGCTTCCTCCTCATCTTCAGCCCCTGCATCATCACTCTCATTGTCCTCATCTTCATCTTCCTGAACCACCACATTTTTATCTCACAATCAGTCGTCATATACTACAATTCACCTTTAGGAAACACAAAAAGAATGCGGGATACTTACATCAGATTCAATAGGGTCATCCTTTGATTCCTGAGAAAAGAACATGTCAAACAGTTAAGTTGGGTCAAACACTTTTTTGCCGGTGTTATTATTCATTTTCATAATAGTGGATGATTAAAAATGATAACAAAAACTATAATATAAAAACTTTTAAAAGACTTTTGACCATATGACCTAGCTAACCCAATACCACAAGCCAAATGTTTGGGAATCAAGTCTACTCGGTGATGTGCTCAAACGACAAGTCCCAAGGTAAAACCAAGTCAACCTTGATGTCGCACGGGGTAAGATGAGTCTATGACAGTAAGCTACTTAACTGGTTTTCAATACATATCATACATGTTTCGTTTGAAAATGAAAAAACTTTTGGTTGATTTTATCTTTTATATAAGATCTGTTTATATTGCTTATGGGAAGGCTGTTAAAATTGTTTTTGTCAAGGGATGAAGATGCAACTATCAGCATACCTCTTCTTCCCGTTTCTTTTCAAGCTCTTCAAATGCTGCCTTCTCAGCCTAAAAGAGAGAAATTATAGTGAGGAGAAAATGATAACGTCAACTATTAATTTTCATAAATATAATAATGCAAAACATACATCTTTTTGTTTGCCCCATGTTTCTTCTGCCACTTGTTTGGCGTATTCCGGATCATCACATATCAACACATTGTCAAAAAGAGTTCCGGATTTCACCTGCAAAACAAGCATAAAATCGATTCAAGAATTCAGACCGTATAATGATGCAACAGTGGACATAAGTAATTCAAACAAGCTAAGCTACCTGCCACAACTCAATGCCAACATACTTCAGCTTTGGGAATACATAGATTTCAGGGTCATCTTCAAAATCTATAATTCAAAGAGAAATTGGTTGTGAATGAAAAATAGGATTAGACGATAGGTGCAACGACTTAAAAGATGAAAGGACAAATACCTGGGTTGTCAATCATGGGTGCCTTCCACTTCCCTTTGTAGTTCGGGTTCTTGATTTTCTGTCAAGCAGAAAACATTTTATGAAGTATTTGCTCATTATCAGCATTAAAAAATCGTTCATGAATATACTTTGCAACAAACCTTGGCTTTCCATGGACCCTTGTACTCTGGGTTTGGAATAGTCGGGACTGTCCATTCACCATCTTCCTCATCATCCCAATCCTCTGGCTGAAATTTTGGCCCATTTTACTCAGTAATCAACTAAACCAAATGTGCCTCATCAGGCATAACAGAATGTTTGAAAGGAAAATGTATACCTTTTTGGCATCTGGATCAGGAATTTCCTTTGGGATGTCATCATAACCCTAGCATTAGTTAAAGAATAATAAGTTAGTATTGGATTCCACTTGGATCAAAAGAGAGGATTAGACCTAGTTGTTGTGTTACCTCAGGTTTCTTATCTTCTGGATCAGGAATGAACTCTTTGTCATCCCAGTCTTCAGGCTATCATAATTTATATAATACGTGAGTCAACATTGACAAAGAAATGATCAAACTATATAATCAGCAGAAGCATTGCCCATGAGTACATGTATGACTTTACCTTCTTAGCCTCAGGGTCCTTTATCTGCTTTGGTGGAAGAAGATCCCAGTCAGAGTACAAGCTTCCTGTCTGCTTCTCTACATTATCGATTAAGATACTGTACGTAGCATCAGGGCGCAGAATGAAAGTATAAACATGTGAAAGCTGGTCAGTCTCACAAGGAACATCTTTCTTGATCAATTTGTTTTCTCCCTTGTATGTAAGAATTGCATGGACTTTCTTTGTAGCATAACCACAAATATCAGGTCCAAACATGATACTGTATCAACATAACAAATTAAACTATAAGCATTAATAACATGAGAAAAGATATGAAACTTCAAAGGCAAGAGCAGTATATGTAAATAAACCTGTATGGGGTGTCACCACCGAATTTCTTTTGATCCACATCACCACTTAGTAGCTTCATGTAGCCACCACCACAATCAAGCTTCTGCTCATGCTTCACAGAAAACTGGAACACAAGTGTATTATCCTTGTTGCTGAATTCAGGATACTCAGCAGAAATAGCGTAAAACCTGTAGTCTTCGCTGGTCTGGATACCTATTGTTACAAGGAAAGAAACATGTGTTGTCAGCAACTTATAAATCAAAAACATTCTACAAAACATATTGGTAAAAGGGTTACCTTTATCATTGGCATCTCCATTCCATTTACCAGATGTATAATTCCACTCCCCAGCCATGTTCTCATCTTTCTTCCAGTCAGATTTAACCCAGCGACTCTCCCATCCATCTGATGAAGTATCATGAAACCAAACAGGTAAACTTAAAACAAATGTAGCACTGTCAACATTGGACATCAAAGTAGAAGCAATGTCAAAAAACAATAGGTTTGGTCGGGCTACAAGCTGAAAGCTAATAAGCTCTGATCCATCAGTAGTGTATCTTTTTTTTTTTTTTTTAATATGAAAAAAACAAACACTAAATTTTGCACAAGTCAGATGCTGAAAGCTGAACAATCTTATTCTATTTGTACTTTCACTCCTCTTAAAGCTGCAAATTTGACAAATGATACAAACTATTCAAGGTTCAATTACTATCATCACAGATAGTCAAACTCATAACAAAATACACCAACTATGTCTGTCTAGCCAGAAACAAACAGATTCCCTGATCTAACCTCATAAAAGGAACCAAACCAAATTTGACTCCATCACACTTATAAATAAACACACACCAATAACAACAATTCTAATCCCAAAACAGATTTAACAATCATTCATAACACCAATCTTCACATGTCTCAGAGGCACTTAAAATGAAACACAGAGTAAAACACACAACAAGGTACGAGAATCAGTTCATTTCATCTCAATAACCACAGATCTGGACTGACATATCAATTACGCCACATCATCAACTTATCTGAATCACACAGATCAACATACATCTAAGTCAGCAGATCAAACTGAAGCGATAAACAATAGAAATTTACCATCAAAACGCTCCTCGAAGAACACTTTAGCGGAAGCATGTGAAATGAGCAGCAGGAGAGGGACGAACATTTTAGGGCATAATAATCTGTGTGTCGCCATGACTCCAGAGGTCAGAGTGAGATCCAGCGGCTACTCAAAGAAGCAGATCGTAGGGTTTATATGGTAGCTGGGCTTTTCGTAATTACCATGGGTTTCAGTGTCGAGTGTTCAAAGGGAAATGCGCCACGGTGGAAGGGTACGGTGATGTGGGCGAATTGGATTTGAACACGTCGGATTGGCGTGTCATGTTGTGCGACGTGGTGGATGGTGATTGGGTGTTGCTACAAAGTGGACACGTAAGAGGTACGGGTTTTGTAGCGGTGAAGTTACGGTATTAGCCTTGGGGGTTTTTTGGTAAGCGAGATTTGGTTATTTAATTTAATCATATGAATTTATTATTCACGCACCTTTCCTGCCCGATAAAAGATTCCAGATAATAACAACATATCCGTTTCTTTTCGCTTTTATATATATATAAACTAGTTTATTACTCGTGTGATACACGAATTAAACAAATAAAATATTAAATAATTATTAATACATATTAAAATCATGCTTAAAAATAATTAAACAAATAAAATATTAAATAATTATTAATACATATTAAAATCATGCTTAAATAATATTAAATAATTAAACAAATAAAATATTAAAATAATTATTAATATATAAACTAGTATTATAAAATCATGCTTAAAAATATAAATACATATAAATAGTTATTTTAAGTAAATAAACAATAATATATTTTTCTTAAACTTTTATTTTATAAAGAAATTGTGAACTTTTGTTTTTAAAGAGTTTGTATTTAAAAAAGGTTTTTAACTTATTAAATTATATATATTTTTAATTTGAAAATGGTATAAGTAATATTATTAGTATTCAATATTATTAATAATAATATAGAGAAATGAGAAATTAAGCATAATGAGATCTACCATAGTTTCATGTTTATTTTAATTTTTTTAAAGATAGATAGATAGATTAAACACTCATTAAGTAACAAAATAAATTTAAAGTAATATGTATATATATACACACATATATATACATATATATATATATATATATACATATATATATACATATATATACATATATATATACACATATATATACATATATATATATACATATATGTATATATATATATATACATATATATGTACATATATATATATATACTAGTTGGAAATGCCCGCGCGTTGTGGCGGTAGGATTGTTGCATATTTTTTGGGAATTTGATTTTAGTCAGTATCGGCTCGGTGCGTTATGACGTAAATTAAAAAATCAAAATATAATTATTGAAACAATTGAATAAAAGAAAACAATTGCGTATATTACAAAAGTCTTTAAGACCATTATATTATCCCAACAAGAATAGTGAAAACATGGGTGGTATTTATGGTCGGAAATCACTTATTACCTAGATTTTATGGGGGTTTATTTTATGAATATAGGTTAGAGTTTTATAATCATCGGAGTCAGCTTTTGGTGGTGATTTGCATATACCGAAGAAAGTTAATGGAGAAATTATCACCACAAATTACCATTTTGATTGTTATTGAGTTTTTAACAACTGATAAATGAAGGGGGAAAAGGGATTAGTGCTCAATCACAATATATAAACGACATTGAAAGTAAATGGCGATTTTGTTTAACCACATGTATATGTTTTAACATTTGTATTATAAGCAATCATATATTATACTTTATTGTAAGGGCATAAATAAATAAAATAATTATTTTTTTGAAATTTATGCATTGCTTTTCATATGGGTGTCTTAATTCATATATAAAGTTATCATTCTATCCTCCTTTCATTTTTATTATAAAAGATATAGATAAATATTAAAATTATTAAACTTATAATATATGCGTCTAGAAAAATATTAGTATTAGAGTTATTATAAATATGAAGATTTATATAAGTTATATACTTAAATATTTAAATAAAATAATATACTTAGTTAAAATATTATTTAGTTATAAAAATATAATTAGTAAATATAAATTTAAATGTCAATTTATAGTATCATAAATAAAATTAAATTAAATGAAGTGAATTAAATAATATCATATTATTAAATAATATATTAATAATGTTTATTAAATACATGAAAGAGACAAGGGCAAAAATGTCAAGTTTTATAAAATTTAATGGATAAATTTACCATATTACCCCTAAAATGTCTTAAAATTTTAATCAAATCTCTATTCTACCCCTTTTAAATGTGATGCACTCATTTGTACATGTTGTTTTAAAACTTGTATTTTTGGCAAAATTACATCTCTAT